>NMRB01000198.1:49899-74847 GCA_002633025.1 Notospermus geniculatus
CTGAAATGTCGGAGCAAATGATTTATTAACGAAGAAAGAGTAAAGGTTTGCTGTGGGATTCGAACCTGCAACTGGTGAACCTGTGATCTGAAAGGAGAGAACGAGTGACTGTTAGTGAGCTAGGCTATTGGGGCGATCTGCTCGGACCACGATTTTATTTGCCCCTTATTCCAAATCTATTGAATTGCCTTCGCTGTGACGCACAATAGGCCAAAGGCCTATCACACCTGAACAATGGTCGGACGGTCATTTACGGGCGGACAACCGTTGACACTAAAGTGCTTTTCAGAATATCCAGTCATTTTTGCACTCATTTGACCTTGCAATGGAACCCAACCACAAACCACAAAAGGGCCAGTTAGGTGTGCATGATTGCATGATTATCTTGAATCAGAGTATAGACCTGAAGAAGGTCCTATTAGAAGTCGGTCAGTCGTTTACTGGCATGCACACGTAACTGCCCAATTTGTGGATTGTGGTTAGGTTCCAGTGCAAGGTCAAATGAGAGCAAAAATGACTGGGCATTCTGAAAAGCACTTTACTGTTGTAACGTTACAGAATGTCCCTATAATTCATAGTTCGGCGGACTCGGCCGTCATTCCCAGTCCGCCGGACACTGGCTAACAGGGTACATTCATTAACGTTACACCGGTATTGCCTGATGTAACGACGCAGTTGATTTTAATTTTGAATTTGTAACGTCGCAGTTGATTGGTTAGCTTACGACGCAGTTGATTTTAATTTTGAATTTGTAACGTCGCAGTTGATTGGTTAGCTATTTTGGGATGTGAGGTAAGTACATGTAAGCTATTTCTCAGTACTTCTGTGACGTGACATTGTGGCAGCTTTCTGCCACAAAATGGCCGCCCAATACTGGTCTCTTTCTCCGTCTGAGCTACGTTGGGACCGGGAACCAGTCTACTTAATACAATGCCCCTTTCTTGGAGTCTTGGTCTTGCGTTCACACCAAAACCGGATTCATGTGCGTTTTGCGGTGCAGTTTCATTGAAACTCCGAACCCACTGGGCTTGCTGGAACCGCACCGCAAAATGCACCTGAATCCGGTTTGGGCGCCTTCTCCCTCGTCATCAGTCGTGGTTTTGTTCGGCCGTCTCAGATGTCCTACTGAATTGATAACAGGCCTCATTCCTGATGTACATGAATATGGAGGCCTTCTGATCAACTTGCCTTTCTGTAGTTCCACGTGGGCATCAGTAGTAAAGATAACAGGACCTTTAGCTGCCGCAAGCCCAATTCTTCTTGACCCTATCAGAGTTTGACGTTCTTTATTGTGGATTACTTTTATGATTCCCAGTTTTTCAGCAAGGTCGTCCAATGGTTTCTTCATATGTGCTGAAACATTCTTAATTTATTTCATAACAAAATGAAATGGTCCACGGACCATGTGCTCACCTGTGTGTGATGTACCAGAAGAACAGATGGCAATGTTTTTGGTTTTAGCCACCTATACTGTAAATCTTCAACTGTAACACTGGATCACGTGATCATCCACGGGTATGGATTTTTGAGTAACGGTCGATGATCATGTGATCCAGTTTTCGCGGCAATGACGTCGCGCCGTCAGTTTTCTGCCGGCAAGATGGCCGGCCGTTACAAGCTACCATCTGACAGCACTCTCTGGCGGTAGCTTCGGGAACCAAAATGAGGAATTCCCTTAAAAATTAAGCCATGCACGTCGACATGGTCGAGGCCTACAAAAGGAAACCACAGAAAACGAGACGCGTGGACGTACAATACAACTATTGGTTCCTACCAAATATGGCAAACAATGGTTTGAATACAAAGAAGTTAACATAGTATTTTGGGCGAAAGGATTTTGTAAAATCGCCGACAGCGACCGGACGTCGTTGAGCCAGGGTACAGAATGAGCACATTAAGAAACCGCTGCAATCCCTACGATGAGGAATATACCGATGAAGATATTTTCAGCCAATATCGGTTCCCCACAACTATATTTTTTCGCGGCGTGATTGGCCGTCAACGTGGCATTGTGACGGCTAAACAACTTCATGATAAGACAGTTTTCGGCCTTCCTTCTTTGGCGCAGACCGACTGCCACAAACTGGGCAGAAAGGGTGAACGTAAGAGCACCAGATCGTAACTGGCGCCGCAGTCCGTGCCCTCAAATTATCCCAGCTGCACAACTTACAAAGGAATCAAAATAGATTTCGTGGCGAGGGATATTACTAGACCAACCTTGGTCCAAGGAAAAGGGCCTACCGTCCATGATTCGATCTTACCGATAGCCTACCATTGGCATGGACTACCAGCGCGCTAACAGCGTTTTGATTCGGCCATTTTCCCAGCGCTGGTACACTATCAGTTGATAGGCATTGTTAAGGGCACTATCGCCGGCTTCGCTATCGGAGTTTTGATTCGGTCGGCCCTGATTGTGCTGGGCCTTATCTACCATCACCCACCTGCTGTTGACATGTCATCGATGATGATGATCTCTCGAAGGAGATTTGCGGGAGCTTGGTTCATAAAACTGTAGATCGTCCTTTGCAGCACGGGCCAGGCTTCATTATTGACTGGTATAACTACACTGACTTGAGGAAGGTTGGCAGGATATGTGATATTCTTGCAACTGTGGACAGAAAAATCACCAGACTTGAGTGCAATCATCTTGACTACCAAGTGGATGTTGTGACATCGCTCCGCCTTCCGACTACGCTCGCACAAACCCTTGACGAACTTCGCTGTGGTGAGCTGTTTCCAACCGGATGTTCCTGTTTGTGGACTGACTTCTGCTGTTAGTTTTCGTTTTTCATCATAGATCGTTAACATTTGCAATAAACCTGAACATTTCTAAATACCACGTCAGTTTTTCTGTACACCTACCTTCTCTGGTTTAGAAAATTGGCGTTATTTTTGTTCAACAGTATAGTTCATGCGAGTAGTGGGTAAATCCAAAAATAGATAAGCTGATCTATTTTTGGTAAATCGCAATGACAGAATGGCTGACCATCCTCGTTCCTAATATTTTCCAACCACAAAATATACAGCGGTTGGTTTAATTGGCTTGTTGCCAACCTGGGAGCGAGGTTGGTTAACAAGTGTTCTGATTGGTGCACGGCAACTCGAGGTGCGAGAGAAACAGAAATCCTGGCGAAGTTCTTCATGGGTTTGTGCGTACGAAGTATGAGGTAGTACAGACACATGGTACACGTAGGCCAGGATGGAGTGCAATATTCCCATTCACTTGGGTTTGTTGGGTAGTTGCATGTGAACAGTCCTGCCAGGAGACGCCCTGTTTTGAGAGGATGTCTCTGAAATCGGGGAGAAGGTTAGCGAAGTTGTTAAAACCACAGAGAGAGACTAGGAAAAACGGAAAGACGGCAATGACTAAATTACATAATCTTACCCTTGATCCCTCGAATCTGGTGGAATCCTATTAATGGCGATCATGTCACTGACGTATTCATTCAAATAGTAGTTTTTGAATCCCTCATCCCATCTTTTCTGATCTGCACGACTTAGGTTTTCTCTTTTGATAATGACAGGTTTTCCACCATCCCCTGGAGCAGGCGCTATAAATAAAATCACGAGTCCATGAAGGAATCCTAAAGGCCTGCAATAGGCTAGGCCTTCTCGGTCGTCCACCTGGGCACGTTTCCACTCAGGGGCGTAGGCTGGGTGCACCTGCACTTCCCCGCAGCAGCAAGAAAGTTCTGCTACTGGCAAGCAGAAAAGAAATCAAACTAGTGTAACCGAAAGGGTTAAGCAGTTGTTGTTTTCAGCTGGTTTAACAAGCATTCCAAAAATCACGTCAATACCTATAAACATGGTCATGAAACGAAAAGATATCAAATTCCCAGGTAGTGGATACAATTTCTTGGACGTACGTACTCATTTTGGAAGCAAATATCTAAGGGAATGATAAAAATAACTTTAAATTTTGACATTAAAAATATACAGGAAACATTTTGTTACTAATGCCCGAGCCACACGGTCCAATTTAATTTGATCAAAAAAGTTTGAGCAAAAAGTATTATCGTGTAGCACAAATTTGACCAACCAAATTTCAAAATCCAAAATCGTTTTGGATAGAGCTCGTCCTATTTTTCTCCTACGATTTGACCAAATAATTACAAATCGTACCGTGTGGCACGGGGAAATATTTTCATTGTCCCATTAACGCCTTGAATGCAGTGACTAGGCATTTCGTTATGAATAGCCATAGATGTCATTTTCACGGCGTTGGGACTATTTTGTATTGTTATGTCATCTATACTGCGCCTCTCCTGATAAAAAAATCCACCGCGTGGATTGAGAGGGTCGAAGAGAAAAATTTGACCAAAAAGTTTGACAGAAAAATTGGATCGTGTGAACTGAGCATAAATATGGACATCAGACGAGCTTGCAAGGAATGCTGCTCGAACCAAGTACTAATGAAATGGTCCTTGGACCATGTCCTCACCTGTGTACCAGAAGAACAAAAAAATGACAAATGTCCAATTGAATGTTTCAGGACAAGCCTTGAGTTCCAGGTATAGAGGGCACCCGGACACCTGACCAAAGCCAGTTAGAAGCTACTACCGTAACGTCAAATATCCACAAAACATGCCACCAAATGACAAAAGTTTGAACTTTGACCTCTGACGCCTTGAAAAGTACACGTAATAGGTCAAATTAAAACCTGTTACATGTCATGTGCCAATTGTGAAAATTTGGAGATGATCCATACATGAGTCAGGAATTATTAGAATTTGAGTTTTCATTTATGCCACCTGGTGGCCAAGCTAAGAATCGAATTGGGATCGAAACTTGCCCTTTTAAAAATAATGCATGATACCATAGGAGATACCATGGAGAAATACGATAGATTTTCTATGGTAATTGTCTATTGTGTTTTGAAACAACATAATAGTACTTTTCCCCATGGTACCAATATGATACCATAAGAACTTTATGAATCTTTTTATGGTATAACAATCTTGAGTTATTCTATGGTGTTCCCTTTCTATGGTGTTCTGCTGTACGGTATTCCACCGTACAACCACAGAGGGTACCTCGTAAAATGCTTGAAAACAGTAACGTTTCATCAAGACTTAAGTTTTGATTGTGAAGAGTCTTCTCTGAAAGCGTATGTTTTCTTTTTTATCATGTATTTGGTTTTACCATATTATGACTTTGTTATTGGGTCAGAAATTGTTGGAGTGTCTCCGAGATGACCCAAATATTAACTCAAATTTGTTAGCACAGCAATTGGGTCACGAAAATAACCCAGCAAAAGGCGCTGGGGACTTAACAGAGGTTTTCAACTTTGGGGAAATCTCGGACAATACTAACGCTATCTTCTTGAAACTTTCATGGTTGTCACTATGGTCCATATCAATCATCGTGACATAATATGAACCAGCTCCTTCTATTCTTTCTCTACTTTCTGTAATTAGTACTTTTTAGTGCCTTTTTAGAAATTGCTGAAGGAATCAATATTTTCCATTGAGACTTTGACTGAATATTCTTGGCATCATGTTGGATGAGATTATTCAAAAGAAACAGCTTCCATCACAGCATGTTTATTTTAGGATAGAAATACATGTATCTGTAAAACTCCCCACTTTCAACCTCATTCAAGTCTAAAGCCACAGGTTTTATGCATGATTACAAGTGCTGACATTACAGGCCAACAACAATACATGGGCCTAACCACTCATGGAGGGGGAAGGGTGTGGATTTCATTATGTCATCAGTGAACTGAACTCTTTACAAGTTTCAAGGACAGTGACCTCAAACACATTTCTGTCATGTTTTAACTGGACACAATGCTTGGAAAAATAACCACATGGAAAGGAGACCTGCCCCTGCGCTACACATGTAGGCCTACAATAATGAATAAATAGAGCTTGTTTTGCCATCCAATAGTTAAGTGCACTTTGTTGCACAGTGGAAACAAGATGACACAATATCCATACAAAATTGTCTCCCAAAGTGGAAACAAGATGACACAATATCCATACAAAATTGTCTCCCAGAATCTGATGCATACAAGCTTTTTCGCCTCCTCACAATTAACATGGACGTGACAACGACAGACATGAGAATACTGCATTAACAAATAGCAACAGCATACAATTCATCAGTTGGTGAGTGACTGGAAATTGACATGCTTGATATTTTAAAACGAAGTCATATCAAGCCCGGCGGCTCGCTAAACTTTACGCAAAATTGGGCTTAAACGTCGAGCTGCCCGTATTTCCGGAACCAGGTGATAACTACTCTACCACCGTCTTCAGTGTGTTGATTTTGGCACATTGCAAAGATGTGGGACTACACCCCTGAGGTCGAGGGTTCTATTCCCGTGTGGTCATGATTTTTTTTTTCATTATTTTCCTTCTTTTTCTTGTTTTCCTTTTCTTAGAAAATATGTAGACTTTTCCAAATTTCTACATAGAACAACTGGTTAATTATTTTTTTCTTAGTGGTGACACTGATAAAATCGTCTACAGAATCGTCGCATCACCCTGCTGGGCACACCCTGGTGTTCAGACTCACCGGCAGATTCTGACCCACAACCCCCAGCGGATTAATCTTGAGACTGACGAAAACCGAGAGTCTGAAGCTAGGCATGCGGTCACAGTGTCTAAGATTTGGGTCATCACACAGAAACAAGGGTTGAAAAAAGGATAAATTGGCTTCGGAGGCCCCCAATGAAGCACCACCGCACTGCCGCCTTCCGAACTGAACAAACTGAAGCCATTGCATATTCATGAGGAGGCGTGTCTTTATTGCCAGCTCGACGAACAATGTTGAATTTGAGGCCTGCTTGTCAAGCTAGCTCGATAAATAACACTGATTAGGGTTATTTCACTAAAGACGCGCGCTAAGACGCCGCGCGGTAAGACCAACCCTCGTCGACTACCTCATTGAATAGGACAACATTGATTGGCTCTCGCGGACCTAACAATGTCAACGACTCGCCCCGCCTCCTCTACAATGACTATAGCCACTTTTACACTAAGCAGAATTTTGGCCCGGATGAACCGTGCCGTGCTCGACCCGGGCCAGGCCCGCCTCAGAAAGAGCATTTTACCCCATTTACAATGCACCATGAAAACCCTGCCAATATCTGAATCGCCGGCTCTCCTTTCTGTGGAGGTAGGAAATCTCCGTCATTTTCAATATGGCTGCGCCCATGATCATTCGCGGCAATATACAGCATGATTCGGCGGGAACTCCCAAGCTGGGTAAAGTTAAGGATCCTTATGTTTACCCAGGGCCGTCCTGGGTAAAGAAAAGGATTACCGAGGATGATCCTGGGTAAACATAAGGTATACCCAGGACGACATTGACCCATTCGGCGTCATCTACTGACCGAGGAGAATACAAGGTTCCAGGAAATGACAAATCGTTTTTGTATATACCAAGTTTCACACGAGTTTTTTTTAAGTTGAACAACGTTTCTCGGTCACACAGGTCAAGGTTCCATTTTCCAAAATGGCTGCCAGTCAGCGGTCTTTGAAGTCCGATCACGCTAAACTTTGCTGTCCAAGGCTACACAGATACATACTTGTTCAAGTTCAGGACATTCCAGCTGCAGTAGTTAGTTGTAGTGGTTATTCATGGTAGTAAATCTACACCCCAACCTCTCATCTACATGTATGGCGTTCCTCAGGGTTCTGTTTTGGGGCCCCTTCTTTTTCTATTTACATTGAACCATTGCGAAAGGTAATTGCCAGGCATGCCATATCCCGTCATGGCTTTGCGGATGACGTGCAGCTCTACAGAACCTTCGAGACTACGCCAGGGGGCTTGGCGGATGCCATTGGTCAAGCTGAACAGTGTGTAAATGATATGAGGAAATGGTTGGACCAAAATCATCTCAAGGGAAATGATGATAAAAGCGAATTTATCATCATTTCCACTATACAACCCCTACCTACTATTCGGATTGGCCAGGCCGAAATCGAACCAGCCAAGCATGTTCGTAACCTTGGGGCCATTTTTGATGACAAGCTATCCATGTGAAATCAGGTATCAGCCATAACGAAGAGTGTTTACTTCCAAATTCACAGGCTTTCTCGCATCAGAAATCTAATGGATCAAAAGACTTGTGAAAGGGCAGTAAACGCACTCGTGACATCAAGGCTAGACGCAATGATCCCGGAACCCGCCGACAGGCGGCAGTACACGACGAAGGCCTTTATGGATCGCTGCTGATATTTTTACAGTGTAGGTGATTTTCGGGTTTGTAGCTCATAGGCGTTCCTTTGGTACCAAGGGGATGAAGTTGCTCGTTCTTATGGCTGTCCATCAATAGATAATTGTGAAAGATGTAGATAGTGACTCATACTCTGGAGAAAGCGATGTTGGATTTAAAGATATTTGGGTGTTTTTGGAGATGCACAAGTATTGTTGACGTAACGATATGCCACCGCCTGTTGCAAGCGCTGTACTGGTCTGCGTCGTGTACGGCAGTGAAGTGTGCATTGTGTCAGGCGGTTGAACAGCACAAATTTTCGTGACGTCATGGGTTTTAGCCGCCGGCTTATGGTGTACACGTTGCTTGGGGAAGTACAGTGCAGAAATGAATGCAAAAAGTCAGGCGATTCAACAGCTCAGATTTTGATGACATAGTTGGAACAAATCTATATGCCCATTGCGTATGGTTGGCCTCTGGGGTGGGAGAGTGCAGTGTGTGTGTTGGAGAGTGGGAGAGGTCACGTCGAGCATGTCGAGTGGGATTTTGTTTGTTTTTTAATGTAGGCCTACTTTTGTTTTCGGGACGCAAGGGCCTACGCTGCGTGTGGCTTCCAGTCGGCTGTGTGTTTTTGTGTAGGCCACATGTTGCTGTATTGCAAACAGAGGGTGAAAAGAAGAGGGAAAGAAGATTATGGTGTGAGAAGAACATCATGGACTAGGCCTAGGCCTACCGATACATACCCTTATTTTACGGCTTCCAGTCGGTTGTGTGTTTTTTTTCGTGGGCCACTGTTGCTCTAGGCCTATTCCAAACAGAGGGGCAGACACCAACACTCTGTGAGAGGATGCATTGGCCATACGTGGACAATGCATCCTCTCACCAACCACCCATTCTGCCACTTAGTTACCATCCACATTGACCACAACCATTCCACCTTGGCGGCAGAGTCGGTTGGCGTTCGCCTGTCACTGTAGCTAGGCCTAGGCCTATACGTTCACCGCCTTTAGTTCTTCAGGGGCATGCCCTATTACCTTCCGTTTTCAGTTATAACTTTATCACTCATTGTTGCACAAAACAACCATCTATTCAGAAACAAATCCTCTAAAATCTATCCTACCCCCACCCTGGTTCCGTTAACTCTGGATTTTCAAAATGGTTTACTCATTGGTCCGCCTGATTGCGAAATAAACAAACTTCAGCAAGCCCAAAACGCTGCGGCTCGACTGATTACCCAAACAGAGAAGCGTGACCAATATCACGCCAGTCCTAAAGGACCTACATTGGCTGCCCATTAGACACCGTGTCAGTTTTAAGATTCTCCTTATCACGCACAAGGTGTTACACGACATGGATAGCCCGGTGTCTTCCCATTTCGCCCTTTCCCAATTCGCCCCCTAATGGTTATTGGTTAGGGTTAGTGGGAATAAACC
The DNA here is from genome assembly GCA_002633025.1 of Notospermus geniculatus. NCBI lineage: Eukaryota > Metazoa > Nemertea > Pilidiophora > Heteronemertea > Lineidae > Notospermus > Notospermus geniculatus. The sequence continues at coordinate 59,497 of NMRB01000198.1, forward strand.
GGATAGCCCAGTCTATCTGAGGGAGCTCCTCAGTCTGAGGGTGGCCGCCCGCGGACTGCGATCATCTGATGACCCTTGATTGCTAACGAACCATTCCTCGTTCAAGAGGGTCATGGGTGATCGCGGCCTGAGGGTGTCGGTGCCCCGATTCTAGAACTCCCTCCCTAGTGGTTTAAGGTATCAACCCAATACAACTTGTTTTAAAAAACACCTCAAGACTTAACTTTTTAAAAATCATTTTACGTATATCGACTGTCAAACCAATGTTTTATAGTCCATGGGCTAGGTTGGCCAACCTTGTCCCCCCGCCAGTCAACTAAATTACACTTTTCTGATAGCTATATGTATCGCTTTTAATTTAAGGATGTTAACATTGAATCCTCAGGGATGAACTTCACCTACCGGTGATTTTTCTGTGGCGTCCCTCAATTTTCGGATCTTTCTTTTAGGGGCAGGGGAAATTAAAATCGCTCTAACTCAGCAAAACTTAGTGCGATGGCAACAAAATACCCCTTATATTAAAGGTCGTTGAAAGCTTCTTCAGGTGATATGTTATATTCAAATCAAGTCGATATCTAGGTCACTGGCGGTCAAAAGGTCACGAATTTTGGGCGGTGCTTAAAATCCGACATATGCGTATTAAAATGATCGGTGTGGCAAAGAATTCCAAAATAGTTCCTGTTAACACATTTCAACATGCAGTTTAGGCTTCCACTTGCATATTCCATCCATCCATGTTCAATTATTCTGCGAACATTTCTCTCTGTGATGAATGAAAAAGGGTGAAATTTCGCTAAATGTCAAAAATGACTGGTGTAGTCCAGTCAACATGGTCAATATATGAAAAATACACCCTCAAGCACCCAAATAATTGCTACAAATGGTTTTTCACTTCATTCTGTTAGCTTTAGGTGTACTTTCTGACATAGACTAGTAACATTTTAGGAAATGTGAATGCATAAGGCATTTTTGAGTAAAAGCAAGCAAATAGTTTTTCTTCTGGGGTAGTTTTTCATGCTGAATACGAATCTGCTGTTTGCTAAGCCCGAAAATGTCCAATTAGGTTACTAATTAAGGTCTAAGGTCGATGACTGAGTTCATCATTGGACCCAAGACATGAGCTGTGTACAAGAGAATGGGAACCGATCTACAGCTAACTTCTGAATGGTTGGATTTACACCAATAAATGTATTTCCAAAAGATAGAAACATGGTGCCTCATAATCAGATAAGCACATTCTTAATTGTTTTCAGTCGTTATGTAAGAAGGAATGATGTTTTTTTCATGTAAATTGACATAAAATGGGTCAAAATATAAAAAAGCCATTTCCAATTATGTTAATCCTTAAAAAAACAATTGAAAATATGCTAATCTTATTCCGAGGCATCATGTTTCTATGTGTTGGTGTATATCCAACCGTTCAAAAATTAACTGCAGATCGGTTCCCATTCTCCAGTACAAAGCTCAGTTCTTGGGTTCAATAATGAAGTCAGTCATTGACCTTTGACCATGATTAGTGACCTAATTAGGCATTATTGGGCTTGGCAAACAACACATTCGTATTCAGCATGAAAAACTACCCCAGAAAAACATATTTGCTTGCTTTTACTCAAAAATGCTTCATGCATCTTAAAATAGGCTCTTTAAAAAAATTGTTGACTAGTCTAATACTAAAAGCCTCTCAAAATCCAAGTCCCGAAAAAACAGTTTTTTTCAAGATGGCGTCCAAGATATTTTACAGATCACTACAGATCCGTGTTATGCGCAAGCCACTGATTTGTAACTGGAAGTATTACTGTATGTGGTTACAAAAATCACCTCAGCCAACACAGCAAGCATAAATTGATTGCGTAAATGTACTGGGACAAGACGTGAGTGCAGACCTGTTCTGCTGGCATTGTGAGTACAATACCCAAGGAAAAATCAGGTCCGACTGGTCCCCATTGGATATTGAGCCCAAGACAGGGACACTTTTTCTGGCCCACCCTGTAGTTCGCGGTGATTCGCCCGTCTAAAGGCCCCTTCACACCAAAGCCGTGCCGCGGGCCGCGACGGCGAAAAACGACGCGCGTTCACCGCCGGGAAAATAAGTTCAATGGGTTTTCAATAAATGGGTCACACCAACGACGCGCGGCAAAAAAAACGTCGTCGCCCGAAATAACTTTTGTAGTTATCCAGTGTGCTTGCCCCGAAAAATGCACGCCCCCGCAGCGTTTCACGCGGGAGGTGTGATCCCTGTATGTGGGCGGTAACCGCGGCGTTTTCCGTGGCGTTCAACGCGCGTTTTTGGTGTGCAAGGACCTTAAAGCCCAATTCATACTTCGACGCACGACCACCGCCGGCAACCGACGTGCGATCTTGTGTTCGACGCCGACCCCGTCGTGCGATTTGGTCGGCATCCGATTAGGTAAGAGACCACTGAGTGAGGCCGACCAGTAAAATCGACCAGTGCACCAAATACGCAGGGGGCAAAACCCCATTTTTGGTGAAAACCATGTTTCTATCTGTTGGTAATACATTTATGGGGTGTAAATCCCACCGTTCAAAAGTTAGCTGTACATCGCATCCCATTCTCCTGTACAACGCTCAGGCCTGGTCAGTACTTGGGTCCAATGATAAAGTCAGTGTCCTCAACTTCAAAGTCAATTTTTCGGCGTCTTGCAAAATATCTCAAAGGCCACCCACCCTAGTGTGACTCAGGGGGATCCCCTGAACACATTACCAGGGGGGTTGCCTTTTACAGCAGCTGGTCCCCCATTTTTGCCCTTTGCCCCCTGGGTAATACGCGCACGATGTGACTCGATGTATTTCCACTGTCTTGCAAATTCAGATGTTTTGAGAGTATTCTGTGATAAACCTGATTGTGCTGGGCCTTATCCACCATCACCCACCTGCTGTTGACATGTCATCGATGATGATGATCTCTCGAAGAAGATTTGCGGGAGCTTGGTTCATAAAACTGTAGATCGTCCTTTGCAGCACGGACCAGGCTTCATTATTGACTGGTATAACTACACTGACTTGAGGAAGGTTGGCAGGGTATGTGATATTCTTGCAACTGTGGACAGAAAAATCACCAGACTTGAGTGCAATCATCTTGACTACCAAGTGTTGTGCCATCGCTCCGCCCTCCGACTACGCTCGCACAAACCCTTGACGAACTTCGCTGTGGTGAGCTGTCTCCAACCGGATGTTCCTGTTTATGGACTGACTCCCGCTGTTAGTTTTTGTTTTTCATCATAGATCGTTAACATTTCTAAATACCACGTCAGTTTTTCTGTACACCTACCTTCTCTGGTTTAGAAAATTGGTGTTATTTTTGTTCAACAGCATAGTTCATGCGAGTAGTGGGTAAATCCAAAAATAGATAAGCTTATCTATTTTTGGTAAATCGCAATTGATAGAATGTCTGACCATCCTCGTTCCTAATACTTTCCAACCACAAAATATATAGCGGTTGGTTTAATTGGCTTGTTGCCAACCTGGGAGCGAGGTTGGCTAACAAGTACATGTAGTGTTCTGATTGGTGCACCGCCACACTTGACACTAGATGGCGTTATCTTCAATAACACCACTAGCGAAGGTGCTAGGTTTCCATCTTGAAAGTAGTGCAGATTACTACATTTTGGTAAAGGTTTTTAACAATCGTGAACAGGCCAGCCGTGTCACCGCCAACCCAGTGGCATCTACGCTGGATGATGTTGAAAAATTTTGCTGTTGGGTTCAAGTTGATAACAAGTGGTATTAGAAATGAACTCAATACTAATTACAAAGAACTGTGCGATTAGGCCGACCGAACTATTTCTACATGCGCGCCAGCAAAATCCCAAATGGCGGCCTTCCACCTACGCTAGTGGTGAAATGAGGCACGATATTTCGCCGCTAGTGTCAAGTGTGGTGCACCGCAACTCGAGGTGCGAGAGAAACAGAAATCCTGGCGAAGTTCTCCATGGGTTTGTGCGTACGAAGTATGAGGTAGTATAGACACATGGTAGGCCATGATGGAGTGCAATATTCCCCACTTGGGTTTGTTGGGTAGTTGCAGGTGAACAGTCCTGCCAGGTCCCGGAGACGCCCTGTTTTGAGAGGATGTCTCTGAAATCGGGGAGAAGGTTAGCGAAGTTGTTAAAACCACAGATAGAGACTAGGAAAGACGGAAAGACGGCAATGACTAAATTACATAATCTTACCCTTGATCCCTCGAATCTGGTGGAATTCTATCAATGGCGATCGTATCACTGACGTATTCATTCAAATAGTAGTTTTTGAATCCCTCATCCCATCTTTTCTGATCTGCAAGACTTAGGTTTTCTCTTTTGATAATGACAGGTTTTCCACCATCTCCTGGAGCAGGCGCTATAAATAAAATCACGAGTCCATGAAGGAATCCTAAAGGCCTGCAATAGGCTAGGCCTTCTCGGTCGTCCACCTGGGCACGTTTCCACTCAGGGGCGTAGGCTGGGTGCACCTGCACTTCCCCGCAGCAGCAAGAAAGTTCTGCTACTGGCAAGCAGAAAAGAAATCAAACTAGTGTAACCGAAAGGGTTAAGCAGTTGTTGTTTTCAGCTGGTTAACCAGCATTCCAAACCTCACGTCAATACCTATAAACATGGTCATGAAACGAAAAGATATCAAATCCCCAGGTAGTGGATACAATTTCTTGGACGTACGTACTCATCTATATCTATATATCATTACCGGCGTCGTAACCCTGTTGGATTTTTGCCGGAGGTATGGAGTCCACGACAGGCTACTGTCCACCTGTGTGGGGTCTTTTACTTGCCCTGGCATAGACACTCAGGTACAAGGGACCACGGCTTTTAGTCCCATCTGACGGACCCTACATTAATGTTTCACAACTTTTTTGTATATGACTTCGCCCGGAGTCGAACCCGCGCCAACCCATTGCACAGTTTGGTAGTCGAGCGCGCTAACCACTCGACCACCGGGCTTAGACATTTTGAAAGCAAATATCTAAGGAAATGATAAAAATAACTTTAAATTATGACAATAAAAATATAAAGGGAACATTTTGTTACTAAATATGGACATCAGACCGAGCTTGCAAGGAATGCTGCTCGAACCAAGTGCTAATAAAATGGTCCATGGACCATGTCCTCACCTGTGTACCAGAAGAACAAAAAAATGACAAATGTTCAATTGAATGTTTCAGGACAAACCTTGAGTTCCAGGTATAGAGGGTACCCGGACACCTGACCAAAGCAAGTTAGAAGCTACTACCGTAACGTCAAATATCCACAAAACGTGCCACCAAATGACAAAAGTTTGAACTTTGACCTCTGACGCCTTGAAAAGTACATGTAGGTCAAATTAAAACCTGTTACATGTCATGTGCCAATTGTGAAAATTTGGAGATGATCCAGACATGAGTCAGGAATTATTAGAATTTGAGTTTTCATTTATGCTACCTGGTGGCCAAGCTAAGAATCGAATTGGGATCGAAACTTGCCCTTTTAAAAATAATGCATGATGCCATAGGAGATACCATAGAGAAATACGATAGATTTTCTATGGTAATTGTCTATTGTGTTTTGAAACAGTATATGGTACGATTCCCTATGGTACCAATATGATACCATAAGAACTTTATGGTTCGTCAATTTCTATGATAATCTTTTTATGGTATAACAATCTTGAGTTATTCTATGGTATTCCTTTTCTATGGTGTTCTGCTGTATGGTATTCCACCGTACAACCACAGAGGGCACCTCGTAAAATGCTTGAAAACAGTAACGTTTTATCAAGACTTAAGTTTTGATTGTGAAGAGTCTTCTCTGAAAGTGTATGTTTTCTATTTTATCATGTATTTGGTTTTACCATAAAAAAACTTATATTATGACTTTGTTATTGGGTCAGAAATTGTTGGAGTGTCTCCGAGATGACCCAAATATTAACTCAAATTTGTTAGCACAGCAATTGGGTCACGAAAATAACCCAGCAAAAGGCGCTGGGGACTTAACAGAGGTTTTCAACTTTGGGGAAATCTCGGACAATACTAAAGCTATCTTCTTGAAACTCATGGTTGTCACTATGGTCCATATCAATCATCGTGACATAATATGAACCAGCTCCTTCTATTCTTTCTCTACTTTCTGTAATTAGTACTTTGTATTAGTAATCAGTACTCTGTATTAGTAATTGCTGAAGGAATCAAGCTGGTTTGATTTTGACGTCGAGCTGCCAGTATTTCCGGAATCAGGTGATAAATACTCTACCACCGTCCTAGTGTGTTGATTGGCACCTTGCAAAGATGTGGGACTACACCCCTGAGGTCGAGGTTTCGATTCCCGTGTGGTCATGATTTTCTTCATTTTTTCTTCTTTTTCTTGTTTTCCTTTTCTTAGAAAATGTAGACTTTTCCAAATTTCTACATAGAACAACTGGTTAATTATTTTTTTCTTAGTGGTGACACTGATAAAATCGTCTACAGAATCGTCGCATCACCCTGCTGGGCACACCCTGGTGTTCGGACTCACCGGCAGATTCTGACCCACAACCCCCAGCGGATTAATCTTGAGACTGACGAAAACCGAGAGTCTGAAGCTAGGAATGCGGTCACAGTGTCTAAGATTTGGGTCATCACACAGAAACAAGGGTTGAAAAAAGGATAAATTGGCTTCGGAGACCCCCAATGAAGCACCACCGCACTGCCGCCTTCCGAACTGAACAAACTGAAGCCATTGCATATTCACGAGGAGGCGTGTCTTTATTGCCAGCTCGACGAACAATGTTGAATTTGAGGCCTGCTCCTCATCGAGCGGCTTGGCAAATAAGACCAAAAGTAGTGCTTATCGAGCGGCTCGAAACCCGGTCATTCTAAAAAGGATCCTTCATAGAGGCAACATGAATGAGAAGTTTATGTATATCACATACTAATGACCATCCCTGATCATGTGGGTATCTGGCAAACAATCCAGGTAAACCGTTCAAACTACATGTATCCCAGAAACAACATCACCATGGGGGACACACACGTGTACAACCCCTTCAAACTCGCCCAAACCAACATCACCGTGGGGAACACACATCCATCAACCCCTTCAAACCCTCCAAAACCAATATCACCATGGGGGACACACAAGTGTACAACAACCCCTTCAAACCCTCCAAAACCAACATCACCATGGGGGACACACACATGTACAACCCCTTCAAGCCCTCCAAAACCAACATCACCGTGGGGGACACACACGTGTTCAACCCCTTCAAACTCTCCCAAACCAACATCACCGTGGGGACACACAAGTGTACAAGAACCCCTTCAAACCATCCAAAACCAACATCACCGTGGGGGACACACACGTGTACAACCCCTTCAAACCCTCCAAAACCAACATCACCGTGGGGGACACATACGTGTTCAACCCCTCCAAACCCTCCAAAACCAACATCACCGTGGGGGACACACAAGCGTACAAGAACCCCTTCAAACCCTCCAAAACCAACATCACTGTCGGTGACACACACGTGTACAACCGCTTCAAACCCAAAACCAACATCACCGCAACTGGCTTTCGAATCAAGTATGGATTATCTACGCATAGTAAAACAAGGAAAGCCAACACATGGGCATCTGAAGCTAATATCCTTGATCCAACATCAGCAGAGGAGCCCTTCGTTCCACACTTCCATCCACACAGGAACTGAGGCCCACTGAAACCCAAGTAACTCAATGGCTCACTGGCAAATGCCAGGCATCTTCAGGTTTGCTGGGTTCTTGTTTGTTCTATTTGCAGAGGGCATTTAATGCAAAATGCCATCTGAAGGACAGTCGAATTGTTACAGTCCCAACCTCGTGGTTCTTCCACAATGGTTGCATGGTAGAGTTTTGTTGAAACTGGGAGGGTTGACATAGCATCCCAATAGTCACTGATTGAATCGAAGTTGTTCACTTCTGCTTCAACTTCAGTAACTTGCCTCAGGTGGGTTATATAGCCAATGGCTCTTAGGAGGTAGGGTCCCAGTGGCAACTGAAGCAAATTATCAAAGTTATCAGGTGTGATGACAGGCAAATTCAGTTCCTGACGGAGCCGAGGTATTTCACCAACTGTTGTTGTGGTTCAGTTCGTAACTCGGGTTGTATTGATGTTTACAGGTAAATCAACTTTCGGATCACATAGATATCGGGCCGTATGCACCAAACGAAGATTATCTTGAACTCGGGTTGAGCCACAACTTTTCCATTGTTCAGGTTTGCCAGAGCATGATGTGACAATGGGAAAGTTGTGGCTCAACCTGAGTTCAAGATAATCTTCGTTTGGTGCATACGGCCCAGAAAGTTTTCCATGTTCAGACGGAGTTTGAGCAACTTGGCCAAATGAATCTGTTCTGGCTTGTTGGTGAATGTCAATGGAAACTTTGCATGAAACTGGTTGTACAAGCTCACAGCAGCAAACCAAATGAGTGACGTCACAGGTGGGTGGCCGCGATTCACTTCGGCTCCTAAAGTTCTCCATTATTTTACCATTTCTAGCGGTGTCACCGCCTCCATTTTGGGATAAATTCTGTGCAGAAATAGTGAAATGATCCCAGGAACATTGCAGAACAATGGAGTTGCTATGCTGTTGCTAGGGATTACATAACAGAGTGACGGGTGGTACCAGAAGGTCCCCTAGCCCCACCACTATTATCATACCAAGTTTGGTTGAAATCCATGCAGTAATAGTGAAATGATCCCAGCCATACCACAGAACATCTTATTTCCTCGGCCCCTTAACCCAACACATTGGTTTAGTGCGAGTTGCCCAACTTAAAAAGTAACCCCACACAGTGTTAAAAATAACCCAATGGATTGGTTGACCAGACGATATAACAATTATGTTGCAATTCGAAAAAAAAAAAATACCAGAAAGGTTGACTTACGACAGCAAACACATAAGAATATTGATAAACTATGGTTTGAAATCTGAGACATAAATTTTAGGTTGTGAATGTTTCCCTTTCAGAATTATAAAAACGATAATTGTATAACATCGGTTTTCTCTAAACCATACAAAACATCGGTTTTCTCTGAACCATACAAAATATTTTGTGCTGTGCATTGGTATACCCCCATCCAAAACAACTCTTCGTAGCTTCTCGGCCTATTGGCTCAGGTTAAGCTCAATTATGGGTTGATGCGACCAAACTGTAGGGTTGATTGCTAACCCAACATTTGGGTTGATACAAACAATCCATTGGGCTGATTAATAAACCAACAGTTGGGTTGATACACAACCAAAAAGCACGAACCCAACACCATAATGACCCAACAAATTGAGTTAAATTTAACCCAAAATAGGTTTAATTTTCAATCCATTTGTTGGGTTGGCACTGTAACCCATCGGGCTTGGGTTGAAATAACCCAACGTTGGGAAGGTGCAATAGTACCACTTCATTGGGTTATCAGTTGGGTTATTTTTAACCCAACAATTTTTAGAGTACGCAAAATATCATTTTTTTGAAGAAGAAAAAAACACATGTCTATATGTCATTGAATACAGCACTTGAATTCAGAAAGTTTTCAAACAATGAAGTTTAAAGAATGCATATAAAGACTTTAAATAATCTCATTATCATCAACAACAATAGGGTTCTGGCTCTCAATAAAAATGTACTTTGATCAGATTGCAACAATGTTTATTTGCCGAGAGGCTGCTGTTGCACATAGAGTGCACATGTGCCGTGACAGTAGAATACAGCGCCGCGCAGTGCTGATGTACCTGGATATCTGGGACGTTTGGCCAAGCTGTCCTCCCCCGCCAGGTTTGTCCCCTATCATCCCACAGTACACACATGCAGATTTCGCGTACAGGTTTCGCAAATCTGAAGAAACACGAAATACGAAATTCATCTTCATTTCCTGGACCTATGGGCGAGTTCGGAATTCTGTGTATGTTTTGTGTTACGTGTTAATGTAACAGAAATGTTGGTGTTGGTGTTAGTGTTAACCTGAACAGCTTAACATCATGTTCTGGCTAACAGCCTGTTAACGCCATGTTAACAGGCTGCTAACATCCAGTTAACAGGATGTTAACATCCTGTTAACATTTCGTGCCATCTGGCTAGAATTCTGGGAAACGATTCACCATTAGGTTTTTTTGTCCCTTACTCTGGCTGGCAGAAATGGCCAGAACTTCAACAATGAATGTTTATTTGCCAACAAACACGATTAATTGGGGGTGGTTAAGCTGTAAGGATCTTCCAGTGAACAGCTTTTACCCCACTGCAGTTTGGCACTTGGGCTAATTGCTAGTTTGAATGGGGTATTGTGCACCAGTCTGTCTTTTGTATACCTTTGTGTGTGCTAGGGATCAATGTCAGACCATGGATGAATGCATGGTTGAGAGATGTCTCAACAACATTTACGAAGTTGGTCCAAGTATTATAGTGCAATCACAGATTTTGCATACCTACCTACAGATGCTGTTACGAAAATTTTCTGGAAGGGACTTTTTGGACATAAAGGTGTCTGAAATGGTTCATCTCACCACCACGAAGTAATGTGATGTTGCAGTAGCAGTAAAATAGTATAAAAGTAATTCGAAATCAAAGGAAGAAATCACATTTCCACTTGGAAAACTTTATTTCGTTCATATTAAATAATCAAACTGCGTTTTAACAACTCTACATCCAAACGGTACCGGTATTGTGAATTCCCCAAGTTCATGCAGTTACCAATTTACTCAATCATATCAGTGCATGTACGAATGATTTCTGTATACCGTTACTCTTGAAAGTATTTACGTACGCAATAATAGCATACTGAAAAGAGGGTGAAACTCCCATTTTAATATTGGCCGTACATGTACAAGCTTCAAACTTTCAGCACATAGTATGTTTTTGGCCAAATATAAAGATTGCCAAAATTTTGAAAAATTCACAAAATCTCCAAATCCCAAAATATCACTAATTCTAAGGCCTCAATTTTGATGACTATTCATTTGATATACATTTAGAAGCAATTTCATATGAATTATTGTTTATTTTTTTAAGAAATGGTGTGAAAAAATTGTGTACTAATATTGCATGTGTGTATTACGTGCCACTTTAGGTAAAACTAATCCATTGTCTCGGGTTAGGGGAGGTTTGAGTCTTTTTAGCCCTTTTTACACGGTGCTGGTTCGAGGAAACCTACCTCCACCCTCCTCGGGCGGGTTCAGTTCAGGATGGATTGATCGNTTCTTCACAGGTAACTTACAGCAATGCGCCAGTGATGCCATTCATATGTAGCGTGCTCAAACCCGCACGAGGCCGGTGGAGGTCAGTTCGCTTTTACACGGGAAAATAACTGACCTGCACCTACCTCCACCTTCCCGAGACTAACGCGGCGAACTGAACTGGCCCGAGGAAGGTGGAGGTCAGTTGTTTCGCTTTTACACGGGGAAAAATAACCGAACCCTCCTCGATCTAGTCTCGATCCGGAACGCACCGGCACCGTGTAAAAAGGGCTTTTGTGTACACATCTCCAAGAAGTTCCTTTTGATGGTGTCTTGAGTTGTGTTTGGATAATATTACCAATTGTGCTCCAGTTGATTTTGTGGTAATAGTTTTGGGTGACATGTTCACTCAGGGGAAACTGTGTCTGTTTAGGAATAAACGGTGAATTCAGGCTAATAAGAACGCCTTCAGAGTAGATGATGTACATTAGAAACATCTTACTCAGTTTTTTGCTCAAGCTGAAGCGGAATTGTAAAATGCTTTCCATGGGTTCCATCTTGGATTTTGTAAAAGTTGGTAGAGGGTTAGCGCTATACAGTGTGGAGACCTTTGATGGACTTTTTTTGGTCAAAATATTTAGTCATAATTGCATGCCGTAACTTTGTCGTACATGCATGAAACCTTCAGGAATGGAAGAAAATAACCTCGCCCCAAGACGTATCTGATTATTTTAGCAATAAAACAAATTGATCACTTAAAAATCAAACGGTTTTAGCGGTTCCTAACCTACGACAGACTGCATCATTTTGGTTCAGCCCCTGATTCACGCCATGTTGCTTTACCTCACTAGTCCCTAGCCGTGGGCATGGTGATCGTAGGGTATTTCTGGACTGTGCTGGAGCTCATGAGGTCGTCTTTCTCAACATGTGAGCTTGCTTTTTTGACTGGGGTGTCCCCACAAAACGTTGTCTGTACCATTCCAAAGAGAGGCTTTGCAAGGACACAGAAGTGCCAAAAACAACCAGACAACAGACAATCAATCAATATCAAATTTCTGATAATTGGCGTGTGACAAGCGTTTTCTACCAGGAGAAAGTCAAAAGAATGTTGTCTGCCATAGAACAAACTGATTTTGTATGGCTACATCCGAATGGTCATCGTCTCTATAGCCATATAAAGGTATACATTTCTCCTGACACCTCTTTGAACAAAAAAGGGACTTAAATTCCTGGGGACTAAGATATCTGTCAGCATTTCATAGCAGTTTTTTAAAATGACTCTTCCTTCCTCAAATGGTCAAAAACAAGGACGACATTTCGTTCTGGTGTCTTCTGTCCAGTTGCATGTTTCGTCCAGTGAGCTCAATCAATGTCAATATTGACATAGTAGTTTAGCGGCACAGAGTGACTATGAATAGGGAATATTGTGTGTTGGAGGGTGCAAATTTCTGGGAACAGCCGAACTGCCTGTTTTAATGAAACATTTTTGGTCAAAAATGCTCATATTAAGGTCGAATTTGGGAATTTAAACACTAAATTTGATGTACCAAATCCCAGGAATACCATTGGAAATAGTTTCGATTCGTTCAGACAACTCCTTAAAGCTTTTCTGTTAGTCAGGCAGAGACCCACTAACGGGGATTATAACACTTGAGGTGCTAAGTACACAACTTGAGCATGTTTGGAATCACCCCCAGACATCAAAGGAAGGTAGGGGTTCCGACATTTGGGGAGTAAAGGAGTGGAAAAACGTCATGACTGGAACAGTGCATGTAGTCTTGTGTGTATCCCACACACACTGAGAAGTTGCATACAGCACTTCATTCAACTTGGATTACAAACGTTTCAACCCTTATAAATGAACTTTTGGCGAGGTATGGAGAATTTTTAAACAGGCAAAAAGAAAGGTGAGAGACTTCAATCAAGTGATAGGAAATGCAGGTTCTGCAGCTGCAGTGGATGGTGGCATGGTGGATTAGGAAGATAAGGAAGATCTTCCTGTTTTCGAGGAGTTGTCATCCAACGACGAGGACGAGGACGCCGAACATGCCCTTCTTTCGTCACCGAAAATGAAGGAGCTCATTCAGAGCTTCGTGAATGATGCTATCCTTCTGCTTCGGGATGAACTGACCAAACGTTTCGACGGCAACCACGGTCGTCTGGAGGGTGAATTCTTTAACTTGAAGAAAGTCAACGACAAGACGGAGCAGGAGTTACTACGCGTGAATAAACGTATAGATACCAACCAAACGTTTCGACGGCAACTACGGTCGTCTGGAGGGTGAATTCTTTAACTTGAAGAAAGTCAACGACAAGACGGAGCAGGAGTTACTACGAGTGAATAAACGTATAGATACCCTGTGCGAGGAAAATATTCGTTTGCGTGATTTGCTAAACAAGGCCAACCAGGAGATTGAGGGCCTGGAGATGTACGGGCGTCGGAACGGTATCAGAATATACGGTGTAAAGGAAAGCGTCGGTGACTCGAATTCCGAGGATTGTGTTCAGCTCGCTCGTGATCTTTTCAAAACCAAACTGGAGATGGATGTCTCGGATAAAGATATTAGCCGAGCACATCGTGTCGGTGAACTCAGCCGTGATCCACGCATTGCCAAAACCAGTCGTCCGAGACCTATCATCCTGAAGTTTATCCGCCATGACACCAAGGTGGATGTTCTCCGAGCTAGGCGTCGTCTTAAAGGCACAGGCTTCGTAATACGTGAGGACCTTACTGCTTTCAGGAAGCAGCTTGTGGCTTCGGCGTTAGCGATTCAGGGCGTTACGTCGGTTTGGTCCAACGATGGACGTGTCACGGCTCTCTTTAGCAATCGTAAATATAACATCGCATCTGAGAAGGACAAAGACATGTTAAAGTCTATTGCTCGTGTCGGTGAGTGAGTCATGAGTCGGCCGGATTAGCCACATTACGCATCCGGCGTTACAGGACATTCGTCTACCTTTCTTGGCTATAGAGAACTCGTCTTGAACTTTCTCTCCTCTCCGTAGTACGAAAGACTCTTTTAAAATTCTTCCTTGTAGAAGATTGAAGTATCCATGAACTGTTTTAATACTCTCCTCTCCGTAGTATGAAAGACTCTTTCAAATTCTTCCTTGAGACTGAAGTAACCATGATCTGTTTTAATATTTGTCCACGTTCTTGTGAGTAGTCTGTGTTGGGCTGAGTTTGTGTCGAGCCGCGCGCGGGCGAACAGGGGTTCCATGTGGAAACCTTTGTTCGCCTGCTTGTTCGTGTCGTGTGGGTCTCGAAACAGGCTCGGCCCCGGACATTCTTGAAACAATGCTTTGATTATATTGCTCCTCAACTTACATTAGTTATTACATTAGTTACTTTAGTTATTTTACATTAGTTATTTTATTTGTGTCTCTTTGGTCTGTTCATCGTGACTGGGTTTGTTCGCTCTTACCGCACGGGGTGCCCCTTGATCTTGTATCTTGTTTTAATTTTCTTTTTACACCCGTGTCAGTGGACAGGCTCGGTCATGTCGAATAGCCCTTAGATATTGTCCATATGTTTTAATTTTCTTTTTACACCCGTGTCAGTGGACAGGCTCGGTCATGTTGAGTAGCCCTTAGATATTGTCCATCTTGTCTCACCATGCTTCTAGGACATCCCATAGTACTACTCTCATTTCAAAGATGATGTTTTTCATAATTCCCCTTCTTTTTCCTCTTAAATTGTTCTTGTTTCTGAACTTTTTCTACCAATTACGAAACAGACGCTTTCTGTCAGTTTCATTTCAGTTTGAACTTCTGTACTTTGTACGGTTTGGGATAACCATACTGGTTCATCCAAATGTTCCCTCGTTGCTCTCCTTACTAAGTACCACTGATATGATATTCCAACTGGTAGCTAGACACCCTGACTTACTCTCTTCTCACTTCAAGACTGGAGTCGTTACTTGAAATTCTTGAAAAACCTAACGATGCCTCACGAAATGATGAAGATCCGCTCACTAATTTGCAACCCTCTCCGTATGTAGACGACACTGAGCTTATCAAACTTGGCAACGAAAAACCACATTTCTATGTATTAGTATGAACTGTCAGTCCTTGAACGCTAAATTTGCAGAGATTTTGCTGTATGTTGAATACCTACAAAAGGAAGGTTTTGAATTTGGTGCTATTTGCCTTCAAGAGACGTGGTTATCAGACAATACTCCTGTTAATCCCT
>NMRB01000198.1:75284-95983 GCA_002633025.1 Notospermus geniculatus
TATATCTTCACACCAAATCACAACACTCTATGTCAAATAGCCATGAAATGTGCCACCAAACAGTGAATTTTGAACTTTGACCTCTGTGACCTTGAAAAGTAGGTCAAATCAAAAACCCGGGATTTATGTGATGTAGTCTCATCAGAGGAACCCACCATAAAAGTTTCGTGGTTCTAGCTAACAGCGTTCAGGAGATATGGCCGAAAGAAGGTTTTCACAAAGCGCCCCCTACAGGCCAGAGTGTACAAGCAGCAGCGCTAAGTTTCGGTCCAGAGATAGTTTTTACCATAGGGTACCTGTACACCAAATTTCAAGTTTGTAACCCAAGCGGTTTAGAAACGTGCCACCCCAGTTAACGACGACGGACGACACACCATGGGAGAAGCTCACCTCACAGAGGTGAGCTAAAAAGGATGATAACACAGTACTTGATAACTATCGCCCCATTTCCTTATTGCCTTCAATTTCCAAAGTCTATGAACGTATTGTAAGTACTTTTCACAACACACTTTCTACGGTAGTCAGTATGGTTTCAGACCTCAACATTCTACAGATCTTATAGCTGCTGAGGGAGTTAATTGATAGGGTCATAAAACTCATGGATTCAACGATCATTAAATTTTACTAAGGAAATTAGAATATTACGGCCTAGCTGAGAAGGCCTTAAATCTTATGCGGAGTTATATTTCTAACCGCCGTCAGTATGTCAATTTTTCTGGAACAAACTCAACGTCAGATATTGTAAGAACAGGTGTACCCCAAGGCTCAATACTGGGACCCTTATTATTTGTATACAATATCTTGACAATTTTGGAACATAAACAATGCTATCCTCTCCCATAATATCTCGAAATACAAAAAATCTCAGCCTGGCTAAAAGCCAACAAACTTTCTCTAAACATAAAAGACCAAATATTTGAAAAAAATGTAACTTAGGCTGAAATTCTCATTATATATGTCCCATAGCGCTTTCATTCCTCTTGGAAATCTTCAGTGGGAATGTGGGAATTCCCACTGAAGATTTCCAAGAGGAATGAAAGCGCTATGGGACATTAAATATATATAATGAGAATTTCAGCCTAAGTTACATTTTTTTTCAAATATTTTATCTCCACACTTTTTATTTCAACTATTTCAAAAGACCAAATATATGATCTTCCAAGGTATTGGCTCATCCAACGTACAACTAAATATTACACTTGAGGACTCACCTATTGATGGGGGTGATAATTTCAATTTCTTGGGACTCCATTTGCATAAACGTTTAAGCTGGTCAAAACAAAAGATATCTCCTAAAAAATTTCGAGGTCTATAGGTTTACTTAGAAACATTAGGGAATATTTACCGCAGGAAACGTTGATCACTGTATATCATTCCCTAATTACACCACATTTAAATTACCATTTACTATCCTGGGGTCACGACCATACTGTTAATAGAACTTATTTATAAATTACAAAAGAAGGCCACTCGTTTATTACCAATAGTCATTTCTTTGCCCACTCTGAACCTCTCTTCAAGCAACTGCGATTTTTAAAACTTCCTGACATGCATATACTCACTCAAATGAAAATCCTGTATAGATGAGATCAAACTTCGTAATTAGGTCATTGCCATGGATAATTCGCGCATGCGCATTTTGCCGTTTTCCTTGGTCCAAGCCGGAAGATCTTATTACCTTAAAAATTACATATTAAACAACTACAATGAAGCTTGTAATATCCCTAACTGTTATACTTGTTCTTTGTCAGTCTAAGAATCGTTTGTATTCACTCTTGTGTTGGACATCGTTGGAGTTGTCTTATTTATTATCAATAGTTGACGTTGTATTTAACTTTAATCAATTGTAAATTACTTGTACCCACCTGTTACTTTCCTGTCATCCTGAGACTCAGGTCATTTCACTCGGCCATCGCCTCCCTTATGCCCTGAGCTAATCGGTCGCTTTTGAGTGGGGAGGCCGGCTGTTCCAGGTACCTCCCACCTCCTGCTGTTGTATTGTATCAAAGGCGAATACCTTGTTATACTGCGTCGAAATGCATAAAAACACACCATTAACCGTATGTCTTGTTCGATATTATTCATTTCATGCATTTTTATGATCATTATGCGACATTAATATGTTTTCATTCGGCAATTCGATCCCATTGCCGGGAGGTTCCGATTTAAAGTAAGATCCATTTATTCCGCGAATTCTCCCAGTCTCTCGAAATAGCACCCAATGGGAAAGAGCGTTACATCGGCCTGTTAAAAATCATAGGTCAGTTGTATTCGGGGTTGAATTTATGCCAGGACTTCGCTATAAGCTAGCTTCTGATTGGCCGATTTGACGACAGAAAATCTGTCGGTGGTTCCCCGCCGAAAAGGCACGGAATGTGACAGGGTCAGAAGAGGTGCGACGTAGGAGATGCGTCTGAATGAGCCTGTTTCGAGAGGATGCTTTCCTGTATGAAGGGGCTCAAATGGAAGCGATCCCAAGATCTTTTTTGAGCTCCTGACCACACACCTTTTAAATTTATGTAGAACACAATGTATTTGTAATGTTGGTCAAATAAATATCATATCATATCATATCATATCATATCAGTGACAACCTCGTTTCATTTGAAGCTTTCAATGGGATTCCATGTTGCTGGCAAAATGTCTCACCCAGTGGGGAGAGAAATTGATGAGGGACTGTACCTTCCAAGATTTTTTCATTGCTCATCTCACCATGGACATGATGGAACTGCTCTACAGCCATGCACAGTTTTCCAACAACAGCTTTGCTGTTGAGGGTGAGGTTGGATTTTCCTTATATTCAACCAAGACAATCTGACCTTGTTGTACATGCAAAATTGGGTCATCTTTCTCTGTTGGCCAGATTACAAAACAACCATTGTCTTGACACCATTGTTGGAAATCTTCAACATTTGGGGATTTCACATTGTGTGGCTTAAAGATATAACCTTTATCCACAGCCAGAACTACAAAATGTTTGTCTGTTCCCTTGAGAACAGATTGCAAGCCATCTGGGAGTAACTCGGACCGGGTGAGCTCTATAGCCCTGCCAGCTGGCTGTCACCACATCTGGGTGAAGCAGAGGCTGCCATACTACCCATTGGAAATGCTCCTGCAATGTGACCTGAAGTGGAGACCAGGGTGCTGAAAGTCACAAAGTGCCCCCTTTCTTGGAATAATACATTTTTTTCTGCATTTCGTAGTCCTCAGAGTTTTGAACTTTCACTTTTTTGAATCCAGGCACAATCCAATGGCAATGCGATTTGCATTACTGGGATCCCGAAAGAAGGAAAGAACAGTGGAATGACACGCAGATTCAGTGGCTTTGATGGAGTTGAAAAATGCTGCTTTTCTTCAGCTGAATCTGAGTTGACTGATGGTAATCTGGGAATGGATGAGTTATTGATCACGTAAAAACTGAGCTGGATCCAAAAGATATTCTTGGCAGCTCGGGAATCTACCTGGAATGTAGTGCCTAAATCCCTGAAATCAGGATTTCCCCTTATCTTATACCTGAAGAGGATGACCTTGGCAGCAATGTCCAGGTCACGATTCCTCAACATGGACTTCCTCTGGAGCCATACCAGATGCCAGAAGGTATGAGGTTTCATACCTGCAGCATTTTGTAGCTACTCTTCAGTTAGGTACCAAGGTTTCTGGAAACAGTTGACATTTTTCCTGGCATGAGAAGGCCACTCATGGCGAGGATATGGATGATCATACTGAGGATCACTTTGTTTATAACAGTATGCAATATCATTACATTCATTCTGGACTTGACTTGCGTCAACAAAATCATCAGCAATAGTGGCATCAATTTCTGGCATGTAAGTATCATCACTACAGCTTACCAAGGATCTACTATCTGAGAATGCAATACTCACATCATCATGCAGGTATCCATCGATGTACATCCATTTCAGAATCATTATCGTGTACATCCATTTCAGAATCAATACCATGTACATCCATTTCAGAATCATTATCATGTACATCCATTTCAGAATCATTATCATATTCAAAATTGTCTTGATCATCATCAGCTGGGTTGCCATCACCATCACCCCTGTTGCCATCATCATCACCTGGGATGCCATCACCATCACCCTGGTTGCCATCATCATCACCTGGGTTGCCATCATCAGCCGGGTTACCACCATCATCGCCTGCATTGCCATCACCATCACCTGGGATGTCATCATCATCAGCTGAGTTGCCATCAATATCGCCTAGGTTGTCATCATCATCATCATCACTACTTGGGATGCCATCATCATCACCTGGGTTGCCATCATCATCACCATCATCTTCTTGAAGAACATCATCGTCAGTGCTATTGTCAGGGATACTTGCACTCACCACATGACATGCATGAATTCTACTTTTCTCGTTTGCTGAAATAAAGAATAACGCACATTTAATTTTTCACACGCAAGTGTGAGAAATGGTTGAGAATGAGGAGACTCAAACTAATTCCGCCAATAGATATTGTAATGACCAGAAAAATGACAACATGCTTCTTATGTTTTAAAGGAAACCTCAATTAAGATACATGTAAATGTTTCAACAGGCTATTTAGTTGCACAGCCCTTTTTACACGGTGCCGGTGCGTTCCGGATCGAGACTAGATCGAGGAGGGTTCGGTTATTTTTCCCCGTGTAAAAGCGAAACAACTGACCTCCACCTTCCTCGGGCCAATTCAGTTCGCCGCGTGAGTCTCGGGAAGGTGGAGGTAGGTGGAGGTAGGTTCAGGCTGGTTATTCTCTCGTGTAAAAGCGAACAGACCTCCACCAGCCTCGTGCGGGATTGAGCACGCTACATATGAATGGCATCACTGGCGCATTGCTGTAAGTTACCTGTGAAGAAATCACGCACGAGATTTCTCAAGCTGCTCATGTTGTTAGAAGCATAGTTTATCGATTTTAAGCGATAATTTTTGGATATTTCTTACTTGCGATAAATGTAAATCTTGATACACGCCATCTGGTGGCACGCATTTCAACGAAGCGACCTCGAACTAGATCGAGGCGAGTTCGGTAACCCGCACCGTGTAAAAGCGATCAATCCATCCTGAACCGAACCCGCCCGAGGAGGGTGGAGGTAGCTTTCCTCGAACCGGTGGAGGTAGCTTTCCTCGAACCAGCACCGTGTAAAAAGCTACTGACTTTCGGAGCCTCTGAACAATTGTTAGATTAGGTTGCATGACTTACCTTGGCATTATCAGGATTTAAAGTGATGACACATCTGCCTCCAGTGACCTGGCATTTTAAACCATTTGCCCCATCATCAGGGGTGGTCCATGGTGGGGCCAGAAAACAGGAGTTTTCTCCTGATTCGTCGTGAACACGTATAAAGCAGGGATACGCCAGGAAAGCCTCCTCTTTTAGAAATTCATGGATTTGCTTGTACGGATTCGTGTTTGACACTTCCTGAAGTTTTTGGTTTGCTGTGTCATTAATCCGCTGGCGGGAAAAGACGAATGGCCAAATGCCAGGTATGGCCAGTCCACTTATTTGGACACGGTTACTTTTTCAGTAACTGAATATTGTTAGTCAAGCTGGAGATTATCTTCTGGAAGTCCTTAGGCTTCCGAACGATGGCACTCCAATGATGTGCATGATTGAGACGAAAATGGACACAGATGATCTTGTTTTTGCTGTATGGTCCAAAATTGGTGACTGCAGTCATGATAGCAAAACCTGTCTTCACTGCCACAGTGATGTCTTTGGTGATGGTTAAGTTTATATTTAACACCATCACTGTCTTGAATCATGAGCCCACAACGTTCACAAAGATAGGACACCATGTTCACTCACAGTGCTCAACTGAAGTAGAGCCTCTTCACGTCCTAGGCCTAAGGAAGGGTAGCTTACATCATGCAGACATTTGCTATTGGGATGTCCATTGATTTGGTGTCCCAAGAATTGCATAATCAAGGTTGGGAATAAAACAGGCCTGAGGAAGGCTGTGTGATTGCGCAACCTGGCAACCTTGCACTTGGACAAAAGAGCAGGTATTCAAAAGGAATGGTTTAGAGACATCGTAGGTTCGCCTGGTACTTAAAGGTTCATTTGACCATTACAAGCTGTTACAGCATGAAGTAATAGGCAGGGACCCCTGTCCTACCTCTGTGAGAATTGGTCAGTCCATACCACTTTGCACAATAGCTATTTAGGCCGACTTCCAAAAGGCTACTCAGTGCAGCCCATGGAAAAACAGAAACTTGAGAAATCTCATGGTACATGAAAAATGATACATTTTAACTATTCACGTTTGAAAAACTTTACTTTTTACTGGCTGATGTAACTACTGTATTCTCGTGCCATTAGCGACCAGTATGCGCCATTTTCTGGTAATGTACCCACCTGTTACTTTCCTGTATGAAGGGGCTCAAATGGAAGCGATCCCAAGATCTTTTTTGAGCTCCTGACCACACACCTTTTAAATTAATGTAGAACACAAGGTATTTGTAATGTTGGTCAAATAAATATCATATCATATCATATCATTAGGAATTTTGGATGGGGTGTAGGCCTACTCAAGCGGCAGGCAGGCCGGCTCTTCTGTCAGTCTGATGTGGACCTCTGTACTGTTGGCTACTTGCAGCTCGCCCTCTAACATATCGCTGCCTTGCTGGCGAACCGGTGAATATGGGTATTTTTTTTTCGAAATCGAGGTTTTGGTATCAGATGATTGTTCTGATTAGAGTTGTTCTTGAATCCTGACAGTTCATGCCACCTAAAGTCCGGTCAAACCTCATCATAACTTCTATTGTATGAGATCACATTCCATGCTTTTCTTATGAACTAAATGTCCTCAAGAGAGGTCAGCTGGGAGCACTGCACAATTGTGAGCCGCTCTGGCAAAACCCGACGCTTGTTATTCAGAAGTTGAGCCTCAACAACTAATGCCCGCTGTACACGATCAATCATTTTCATCAAACTTTTTCGTCAATCATTTTGCTCAAATTTTTATGTTTTGGGCCCCGCCATACACGGTCAAACATTTTCATCCAATTTTCACAAAATGGCATTACAAAACCTGTCCAGTTGCATAACCTCCATTCATAAAATGACATTCGTAATCAGAAAATTCTAATTCAGGAGGGTTAATCGTTCAATAAAAATCCACGCCCGCCGTACACGGTCAAATTTTATCAATTCGTCATTCAAAAATAGGACCGGCTCTATTCCATCAATCTTTGATTGACGCAAAATATTTCATCCAATTTCCCGCCGTACACGATCAATCTTTTTGGTCAGGTTTTTTTCATCCAACTTTGAGGGATCTTGTACACCGGGCATAAGATGACACCAGGAGGGAATGGAAGAAATAGATTGCGTCAGATTTCACAATAGGCAGTCAGTATTGAAACTGACAAACATTTGGTCTCAATCTGCTAAGGTAAGAACGACAAGCGTCTGGTTTTGCCAGAGCGACTCACAATTAAAGGGAGATTCCACTCTTGTAAACTTTTGAAATTTTATCCATGGAGACCATTGCCATGCGTTGTGATGTCACTAGTGCCCATAGGCTGAAGACGTTTACTGTAGTGAATGACCTAATACTGCGACTGCCTATTTGTTGTACCTTCATAAATATGCATTGAACACATGACATCACATGTGCTGGGCAGTGGTCCCCTTGGGATGCAATAAAAATGCTTCAAATGATCAGTTTGCCGGTTTAAAGAAAATATCACATGTTGCAGATATTAAAGAATTTGAATGTACTAACGATACTTCAAAAATTCAAAATTTTACACAATGAATGGAACCTCCCTTTATATTTTGGATGTGACCGCGGACAACTCGCAAGCGGTTGACGTATAGGCATGGTAGGCCCCAGCATAGATTCCTGTGGAATGATCCGAGATGCCTTCCCTTCCGGCAAGGAATGCAGCAATTCTGGGTTGTCGTTGCCAAACTGGTGCTGGGCCTCACGAAAGGCCGCACTTTCCTCGTCTCTGACAGCATCCCTTCTATCTCGTCTCCTGTGCATTGCCATCTTGAACTGTCGGAGTACTGTCTCATTGACTGTACACCTCAGAACTGTCAGGGCTGAAGTCAGATCACCTTTTATATTCCAGTCCCTCGGACAGTTCTCTGATTAGATAACTTTAACCCATGTGTGGGAAGCAACGTTTGGCAGACTGGTCAAATGTCTGTCTTCAGTGAATGGGGTTGTCTCAGCCATGGCAATGTGCTGGCAATACAAATTGATCAATTTCTCAGACACAATGAAATGAATTATGAGGGTGATAGTAAACGACCAGTGACGCAACACTCCAGACCGACAACACCACCATTCATCATGTTCGTGGTTCGTCACCATTGATAACCCTATACAATAGACTCATAAGTGGGTTTCTCCCGTACTATCCAGTGCACAGACTGTCAGGATTAAGGAACAACTCTATTCAGAACTGTCAGCTGATATATGCACTTTTCACAGATCTCAATTAAGTTAGCGGTAATTAAGGGTTATGTCAAGTCACTCGAAATCCCGAATTTTTGACACAAAAAATCTGACTAACTGCACAAAAAATTGGGAAAATAAGGCTCGGGGCACTTCGGGAACCGTCATAAGAAGGTGCCCCGAGCCTTATTTTCTCAATTCAGTGTGCAGTTTGTCAGATTTTTTGCGTCAAAAATTCAAGATTTTGAGTCACTTTTCATAACCCTTAACAAATTACTAATTTGCAAAAAGGCGAATATGTCATATTGAGCCAAAATTATTTATGGCAGAGTGGCGAATATTGATATTCGTCGGTTTGCCAGAAGAGTACCTGAAGCACTCAAATGGGAGGTTATGTTAGTGCATGAGTGGCGAATATGATACTTTATATCAATTTATAGGTAAAACACCAATCAAATCAAAGAGAATGGTTTCTTCCAATAAAGTTTTGTCGTAATGTCATCTCCTAGTCAGTTTTTTCGGCCTCATTGCCTTCTCGAATTTGCCTGTTTCCTTCTTCAAAGCCTTCGTTGCGAAAACAGTGGTAAGTGTGGTATTTTATTTCACGACCATAATATTACTTACCTACCTTGTAGACCTCTAATCTTTCCTCATAGCGGTTTTATGCTCTCGACCCTTTTCCACCAGCCCTAAGGCCCACAAGTGCATCGATAATATTAGTCAGTGTCTCGTCAAGATTCACAGAGAACTGCACCGATGATGTCATGATTATATAGAAACGTCTGTGGCCGGTGTAACGTTTTTCAGTGAGGCCCGTGTGCCAGTGTGACATTACAACAGATTGACGGAATAAGCGGCGACTTGACAATGAGCGACACACAGAGAAACAGTGCTTCTGTTTCCCAGTGTGTTCCGAACAATGGGAATCACACAGAAAAACGGCCACACTGAAAAACGTTACACTTGGCCTATCGAGAATTATTGCTAACTTTTTATGGCCAAATTGTCGCCGCCTACATTGTATTTATACTAGAGATTATAAAGAGTCAGAGGCGACACACCGTTTCTGACCGACGTCTGCGTTATCTTTTGGCGGTGTTATCCCTAACGATGTATCATGAGAGCAGTTTTTTTCCTTTTTTTCTCAGACCTTGGAGGAACTTGTTCGGTGGAACAAGGATGGCACGGAACATATTGTCACGCGAAAGGACCTTAAAGTGATAGGGGCTGGCCGATTGGTCATCAATTCACGGGTAACAATGTGGTGGGGTGAAGATGGGAAATGGTGGAAGGGTACCGCCATAATGACAGGACGTCATGCAGATAACCCCCACCAAGACATCAACGTCACCCCACCTGCAGCATCATGCAGTAGACGTCTCCAAAGATAATGAATTGGGTGACCAATCCTTTGGCCTAGGAGACAGTATTTTGGACATTGATGAGAGCACATTGGAGGCAGCCGTCAATACACTTAACTCCTCTGACATCCTGGACGAACTGATGGTCGATCAGGACACGACAAATGATGATGATGAGTGTGTGACTTTGAGGGATATCCCAAGTGCCAAGGTAAGAATCAAGCCAGGCAGTAACTAGTTTGGCAAACTAGCAAAATAAGAAAAAATACTGTGTCTGTAGACCCAATAATTTCATACCTCCGTTCTTGCCTCAATATTTTCAGGAGCGAATCAATATGATGCAAGAAATGGTTGGAAATGAACCCGTGCCTGATTACACTACTGATGACGATGACGATGACGATGATGATCACGAGGATGACGATCCGGATTATGCTCCAGATGTCCGAAGAAGATGTCGTAGCTGTCCAGACAAAAGGCGACGCTGTGGTTCCCCAGACACAGGGAGATGTCGCAGCTGTCCGATTGAAATGCGAGGCAAGTAGCTGCAGTGACGAGATATTTGCTGCATGTCAGGCATGCTTCCGAGGTTTCTGCTACGATCACTTCACGGGGCCTTGCCCATTCTGTTCGGCTAATGAAGCGCAGAAATCAATTCATGGCGTAGAACAATATGAAGTAGAAGGAGAAGGTAGGGTAGAGCTAAGCAGCTTAATAGATGCACCACCAAAGAAGAAATCGAGACGTCAGATTGTTAAGGAATGCCGTCTCCGAGGGAAAGAATATAGATCAGAGAGGTCATCCCACGTCATTAAGAGGCGCAAC
The DNA here is from genome assembly GCA_002633025.1 of Notospermus geniculatus. Lineage (NCBI taxonomy): Eukaryota > Metazoa > Nemertea > Pilidiophora > Heteronemertea > Lineidae > Notospermus > Notospermus geniculatus. The sequence continues at coordinate 85,889 of NMRB01000198.1, forward strand.
GTTCAAAGCCTAAGTGTGTGAGTAGATATTGCGCAATGAAGGGATTCGAATGTTCGACTGTGACTGAGGAGAGACGACAGGATATCAACAATTGCTACTACAACATGGGATCTTTAGAGGAGCAAAGGCAGTGGATTTTCCGCCGTGTGAAATCGAAGGAACCACAAACGTCTTGCAGGGGCAGCCGTAAAACCAGATCCATGGAATATCACCTGCCTAGTGATGTAAGTGGTGATATTATAATACGCGTATGTCGTTCCATGTTCCTTAATAACATCAATGTCGCAGAAAGACAGGTTCGCACGGCTCTGGATAAGACAACCTCCAATGGACAACTTGAGAAAGAAAACCGAGGGGGCAGACGACAGGTACAAAGAGAACGTGACGAGAGATTGCATCGTTTGGTGAAAGCGCATATCGACAGGTTTCCCCGCACAGAGTCACACTACTGCAGGGCTCACACAAGATGCAATATCTGTCTAGTGAGCTGGGGCCATATACATAAAACTACTTAAGTATGAAAATCCCAAGGGATTCCCTCAAACCACCACTAAAGTGGAAATCTTAACTTAAGGGAGATGCAGAAAGCTACTTTGGAATAGTGAAAGCCTCAAAATCACCCTTAACTCTAAGTGTGGTCACAGTTCCCTTAACTGACTCCTTAACTTCACAGTTGTGGCAGGCACAGGTTGGAATATGCTATCCATGCTGTTTTTTAATGCATGCTAGCCAAATAGGCCGGGGAAATTATGTGCTAGGCTAGACCATGTGTCCTCTTTCTGTCCTACCAATTTGGTAACCTCTTTTTTGTTTTCCACCGTTAATAGCCACTTTACACAGTTCCTAACATACTAAAATGTGCATTACAGCATTGCCTGCAGTCATGTTCATGTACATGCAGCCTACATCTGAGAAACCTTCCTTAAGTATAACACTCAAGAAATCTGGGAAACCCCTTGAATACTGAAATTTCATTGGCTGACACCACAATTCCTGGAAATGCTTTAGTTAAGGGTTGCCCTTAGCTGAGTAAGCCCTTAGTTTGTTTTATGCATACACCTTAAGTATGGCACTTGGTAAAGTGAAATCCTTAGACTTTAAGGGTAAGTTTTACACTTAACTTAAGGAAGTTTTATGCATATGGCCCCTGACCCTAGGAAAAATACATGCAATGTATTTGGCAGAACATTCCTAAAATGATGAGGTCTCTTTCTCATTTTGCTACCGTGTCTTTAAGACACAGAAACTGCGCTTCCACAAACCAAAGAAAGATCTATGTGGTATCTGTGAAGGCTACCGTAACTGAACGGAGGAGGAGAAAGCATCCCTTCAAGTGGAGTACGACCGCCACATACAAGAAAAAGTAGCTGTTCGTGAGATAAAGCGGGCATTGAAAGCGGAAGAGAATGAAAAAAGGCTTGTTGCTTCGTTTGACCTTGAACAGGTCATATTTTTACCTCGATCCAATAGATGCGAAGTGTTCTACAAGAGAAGGCTGTCATGCTATAACTTCTCAGTGTGTAACCTTAAAACAATGGCAGCACACTGTTTTGTATGGAACGAAGCGATTGCTGCTAGGGGTGGTAACGGGATAGCATCCCACCTGGCCACCTACCTTCAGGAAGCAGATGACAAAGGGTACGAAATCGCCTCACTCTTCTGCGACGGATGTGCAGGGCAAAATAAAAACACAGTTGTTTGTGCAATGGTAATGGATATATTGAAATCGACGAAAAACCTGATGGAGGTAACAATCCGCTACTTCGAGACAAACCACGGTCAGTCAGCCGGTGACTCTGTCCATAGCGCAGTAGAGCGGGCAGTAAAAAGTGCAGGCGAAGTATTTGTACCCTAACAACTGTCCACTTTAATCAAACTTGCATGTGAGCAACCCTATCGGGTCATTGACGTAGAAACAGGAGATATCGGGGTGTCGGGGTGGCGCAGTGGAAACATCGGCATATAAAACTAGACTCCCCATATCTACAGGAAAATATGAGGATCTAAGGAGTCTGTGCAAATCTACTCACCCTGTTATCAGATTACCTGAGCATGTATTGTTTTATAAAAACCTTCCCCATTGAAGGTACACTCATCCAAAAAATTAAATGGACAGCAGTTTTTCTTGAATACCTCCAAACCAAACCAATGCAATGTAAGAGGCTGGGCCTAACATATGTGATAGCAAATTTTCCTGGCTGTCTGATGATATGATGGTCAAGAAAATCCGGTGAAATCCACCTTTGACAGAAGGAATTTTGCAAAGTCATGTTTTTCGCTACTTTTTTATTTGCAGGTTTTCACTGAAAATTGTTATAGCAATGTGTTCCTCTCATCAAGAGTTTTCATGTCATATCTTAAATTTTCAATTATTTTAATTAGAAAGGTGGTTTTAGACCACTTTTATCCAAATTATTCTGCACCTGCCAGAGACACCTTCGACACATTCCCTTGCTGTCATTGGCCTGTTGACTTGATAAGAATACTCTAACCTCTTCGATGTAAAACCGGTTCATTAACTTGGTTCAAGACCGCCTCCAAGTATTATGCAGTGAGAAGGGAACATGCAATACTCTCTGATTGGCCGGATATTCTACTAGCCAAGTCATGAACTTCTGCTTGCTCATTCAGGACCTGTTGTGTGGGTTATGTGGCTTGGCAGTATGTAGGAAGGACAAATCTGTCTCTTTTATAGGAAAACGGGGTTCCTGGTGCAAGACATTTGAAGAAACTGATCACAGCTGCAGCTGCTGAGACCTTGATGGCACATCTTGCCTCACCACCAGGTGTACAATTACCAATGACACACAATGGGGTGCAGAACAAGGTGGTACGCATTACATCAGTAGTCCTCAACCCACAGAGTATTACATGATGAACTGAGGTTGTCACGACTTTTTTTTGTATAAACGTATTTATTCATAATATATGTTATGATGGGATCGAGAAACAGGCGAATCGCCTATCTAGTCTCTCTCCCTAGCATATTTACAGAAATAAATGCAGACTAAATAACAAAACTTAATTGAAAACAACAAAAAGAAAACATACATAATATAAAGAAGACAACGTAAAAATAAGGTAGGCCTAGTCTGACAAGATGAGATGAAGTGAACCGCATGCTCACCTCACCTCATTTCGCCAAACTATTGTTGAGAGTAATGCTGCAGAACTACAGAAAGTAGGGATTCAGAATTTGGATCCTTTGAGTATGAATGAGGTAGTTATGAAATATTTCAATTATTGCACTATTAATTTCTAAGGTGAACTCATCGCTGCTGTAAATCAGGAGGTCAATGGTGTAATCAATGTTTAATTCATTTAGAGAATTGAACATGATTATCCGATTAATATTGTAGAGGGGGCATTCAAAAATAAAATGAGTTACTGTTTCACTTGGCGCACCACATAAACGCTTAGGGTTCTCTCTGACGTGATTAATAAACAAGTGATGGTTGAGGGGACTACAGTTATTTCTCAATTGACAATGGATTATTTGACATGATCTTTTACCAAAATAGTACCACTGTACCATCATTTTCTGACAAAGCATATTTGAAACTGCCAATACTAGGACGATTTTGAACATCATCATCGAGAGCATTCCATAAATTAACTGTAGACGGAAAGAAGGATTTGGCATAGATGTCAGTTCGACAACGAAAAACAATAAAATTGTTGTTATTATTTCTAATATGATACGGGTTCCTTTCCGCTACTCTAGTTGGTAATAAATCATGTAAGTAAGACGGGCTCGAACCAGAAACAATATTATAGAATGTAATCATCTAATGGAATAAAACCTGTTTCCCTGTAAATGTTTATCTTGCTACAACTTCTAGTTAGACCAGTTATAATCCGAAGAGCACGAATTTGAATATCTTTTAGCTGATTTTTTAAATTAAGTAGGACAGTTGTCGTAAATAACATGTCACGACTTGGTGAATGCCCAGGACACAATACCCTCATAAAGATCATAATAGTGGGTGGTGCTAGGCCTTGCAGACAGGGTGCAGCTCATTTATTGGCCACTTCTGTTGAATAGCCCTGTGTCAGTCATGGCTGTCTGGAATATTTGGAACCGGTTTTACATCGAAGAGATTAGAGTAAATGCCCACTCAATAGTTTTTTGTGTGTTGACATGTGCCTATGGTAGTAGGCCTGCATTCAATTAAAGGCCGAGTCTCACCACACTATTCAAATAATGTCAGTTTACATCAAGTAAGTTTAAAGTTAGTCAACCACCAGCTGTCGAATGGATTGTGACGAGTGTGCTAGAAATTGACCGTTTGTAAGAAATTGACCCTATGACCACTTCCTTCCATGTTGACTTGGTTTTGCTCATTCATTGTGAAGTAGAAATGACAACACAGCTCATAATGGGTGGAGAGGGCTGTTTCAAAGGTGTCTCTGGCATGTGCAGAATAATTTGGATAAAAGTGGTCTAAAACCACCTTTCTAATTAAAATAATTGAAAATTTAAGATACGATATGAAAACTCACTATGAGAGGAACACACTGCTATAAAAATTTTCTGTGAAAACCTGCAAATAAAAAGTAGTGAAAAACATGACTTTACAAAATTCCTTCTGTCAAAGGTGAATTTCACCGGATTTTCTTGACCGTCGTATCATCAGATAGCCAGGGAGATTTGCTATCACATATGTTAGGCCCAGCCTCCTACATTGCATTGGTTTGGAGGTATTCAAGAAAAACTGCCGTCCATTTATTTTTTGGGATGAGTGTACATGTGGGCAACGATGACAATGACAGTGATTCGTTTGAGACAGTCGTCGAGTTCCGCACCTTGCACCTAGGTACATCGGAATTCGCCCTAGAATAAACGTCATTGGACTCATTATCTCTTAGCTGCGAAAGCTCTCTAGTGTTTTTTACAAGCACGTGCTTTTGAAGTTAAAGGTTGCGTTGTTCTGTTGCGAAATATTTACGATAGATTGTATTGTTGTGTCGAGAAATGTTTACCTATTGTTTTGTTGAGAAATATTTGTATTGATAAATTTAATGATTTTAATACATTCCAGTTTCTTCCATGTGCATTCCAGTTTCTTCCATAGCTAGGATGGTCTTATTCGATGCTGAAGGCAAATTTATCAACTAGTACCATCAAAATGATCCATTCGCAATGACGATTATCATGAAATTATGCTTTATAGCATTCTGGTGAAATGACGAATATTCCATTTATCTGACAAAATCATGCCAGCAAAGTGGCGAGTGGCGAATATTCCTACTATCTGAAAAGATTATGTCAGCAAAGTGGCGAATATGTGGCGAATATCTTATTCATTTTCTTAAAGCAGTGGCGAATATGGTACCGTCGTTACAATCGCACATAATCGCACTAACATCCGTATTAATGAAATATATGGCTTTCCAATACCTTCAGGAAGGGTATAGCTTGCTTGTGAGTTCATGTGGAAAATGCTGTGCCTTTCAGTTTTGATGCAGGAAAAATGAGAAAATTTCAATCTCATTTTTCTCATAATCTTCAAAAATACGTATTCGCCGGTTCGCCAGCAAGGGAGCGATATGTATCACCCATTTCAATGGCAACAGCTTGCAAAACAGGTTCGAAAATCACCTTGGATTGAAGAAGACCATTTTTGAAGTGGAAACAAAATGGCTGCTCACCGCATGACCAAATCTGTCACATGGAATTCTGAACTCAAGACGGTGTAACATCTCCTTAACCACTTAGCGGTTAGTGTTAATGATTTTTACAGGATAGCGGTAAGAAGGTTACCGTGTCTGCAGAGGAAAAATCGTTGATTTCTTGTCTGAAAACCCCAACATGTACCTAGTCATACAAAGAAGTTATGTGGGAAATTCCCTCAACAGATTAGATCTTGCTGAGATTAAATCAACAGATTATGTTACAGATCTGTTAGGTGTTTGTGTCTATGGCCCATATTCTAGAAGCCTCCTTAACTCTAAGGTCCGCTTTAAGCTTTTGTATTCTGCCCTGCAAACAATAGCTAAAGGTAAACCTTAGAGTTTAGGAGGCTTCTAGAATACGGTCGTATGTTACAGATCTGTAACATTTAGCCCATATCCTAGGCAAAATTCAACAGATCTGTAACATATCTGTTGAATTAACACATACACATAACATACTCAGAATTCTCAACTCCATTGTATTTCTGGAGATGGTTGGCACCCAAAATGTCTCTGCTGCCAGTGCGTCTTTTAGCATATCATAGACCGGGATAGTTTAGTGCATCCTCAATTTTTAAATTTCCACTTCGTACATGTATCTACGAAGTGGAAACGAAAGATAAATTTCAAAGTTTAAAGGACCACGGTATTGCCAGTTTTTCTCGACAGCCGGCGCCACCGCGCCACTCTCCAACCAAGGGACTAACTACGTTGTCGGCGAATTGACCCGATTTACTACGTGCATTTTGTAATGCATTTTTGTAGCTTGTCTTACTGCCGCTAGGTGGCTCCCTCTACGTCGGCAGTCAAATAACGCATTTGAGATCCAATACCGTGCTCCTTTAATATACGCCGTAAATCTATCGGTCTAACGTCATACGCTAAACAACGCTCTTGCAGCAGGCGATATTTGTGGTACCAACCGTCTCCTGAAATACATTACGCCATAGAAATGAAGTCCAATTTCGTATTTCGTACTTCGTGTTAGCCATGTTCTGACTGTACTTTCGAAGGCAATAATCTATTATGTAGACCTAACAGCTACTTCAACTCATGAATTGTGCAGCTACGAGCATCCCCTGCAGTTGCAGTGTTTGGATAGGCCTAATGCCCACGCGGCTGAATCTTCTGTATCAGTTCCTATTCATGTCTTCGTAAGGTGACACTTTGCAACTTGCAACATGTTTCATGTAGATGCAGCAAGGACAGCTACAAAGCTCATGCTATTCGGTGCTATGGTATATCATACTCTCAAGGACGGCGTTCACGGTCACGTAGAGGATTATACGGGTGAGTCTCCTGTGCAGTTCAGCGTTATCATTACGGTGTTTTACGGTTTTTGAGGTATTTTGGTTTACGTGTGTTTCTGTGCTACCTTGTGGAGAAGGAAAAAGGAATGAGGAGCCATGCTGTATTAAAGCCGCACAGTATAGACAGATGGGTAATAACCGGCGAGCATAGTCTCGGTCACCCAGCCGCTGTGTTTCGAATCTGGGGATCCGTAGCACTACTGTGGAACGAAACGGCTGGCTGCGCAAGACTACACACAGCATTGGGGACCCCAAGGGGATTCCCAACACCTCGATGCAGGATAATGCTATAATATGTGGTTCTATGGTTCTATACACTACGCACGCCTGTAAATGAGGTTGCACTATATTTCGGCCGAACTGGGAGTGAGTAGCGGTGCATACTGTGCGGCTTTAAAGGTCCCGGGAGTGAAATGGCCACTGTGCAGACTGCAGCACTGTAGAGTGAAATCACCGGCGGGGGATTTCACCTAACCTCGCTTTGCGAAAGTTTGTCCTGCGTTCAACTATTAACTGCTGATTAATCACGCGTACATAAATGTGTTCAATCGAGGGCAAGTATATAACAGCCTTCGATATGATACTAAAATATTCGAAATTTTGCAGCTGAAATTTGGGCAAAATTTGACGGCGATGACAAAAATGTAAGGTAGGATATCTCCCGTGCACAAGCAGGCGAACAAAGGTTTCATGGGGATGGATCCTTTGTGAAGCCATTGTTCGCCTGCGTGTTCGTGTCGCGTGTGCCTCGATGTAAACTCAGCCTTATAGTACGGAACGACGCGGCGGGACACACGCAGTCACCTACCGGTACTCACTCCGCAGGTGATTGAAATTTATTCAAACGTCAGCAGCTGCTTCTCACAAATTCACTGAACACATTTTCGATATAATTTCTGGACGTTATGGGTCTCTCAAACGGTGTCTTCCCATTTCGCCCCTTCCCAATTCGCCCCCTAATGGTTATTGGTTAGGGTTAGCTACCAGTATTTAATGGATTTACCGTTAGGGGGCGAAATGGGAAGGGGCGAAGTGGGAATAAATCCTCTCAAACAATAGGCAAAATATGGCTAAGGCTGCGTTCAGCTGACACGCGGAATGCGGTATAGGGACGCGGAAACCCTGGCGGAAAGATATGTTGTATGGGAAAATGCATTGCATTTTCCGCTTCCGCCTTCCGCAATCCGCATTCCGCCTGTCAGCTAAATGCAGCTTTAGACTGACAACCGTATTGTGCATAAGTGCATGCGCTTATAAACGGAGATATGCTTATGTCCGGTTATAAGGGCATGCACGTACAAAGGGGTGCACACACCGAAGATCATGATCATATGGACTTACATGTAGGCCTACCAATAATAACTAGGCATCTTGCTACCAATCCCTGCTTGATTTCGGTTTCCCACGATGGTTTAAATCATTTCCTGCACGAATGATAAGTCCAGTCAATGTAATCAAAATAAGACTGCATAACGTGTCATTGTCTGTGGGAACAAAATTGCAGTGGAATTCATATACGTTGATGTGACTCTGGAAGGGTTTGACTACATCACACTAGACTAGAAATCGGAAAACCTAACCGCGGGAAATGCCCCCTATTAAGATCCTTAATCGTACCTTCCATGCATTTTTTGTGGACGTGGTGTATTTGATGTATTGTTCTAACAAGGACTATTTTCAGGATGGTTGCCGTCAAAGAACGAAATATTTGCTTGGCAAGAATGCTTGCTTGCCATCGTGCCGTACCTTCGAGGAATATGACTGTCAAGAATAATTCCTCCAAGCTGTAAGCTTACATAACACACGAAAAGCACATACCAGTATCCTAATCAATATGCATTAGGGGTCGTGACATGCTTGCCAAACAAGGCTATTTTCAGCATTAGATGGCAAGCATGCTTGCCAAATAAGAACAAACAATGAATTGCCTGGCAAGCACGCTTGCCAAATAAACCAGGCCGATATTTTAATATCATCTTGTAAATCTAATCTAAGATGGCGGACAAAACTTTGCAAGTTGAAATTTTCCGATAAAATTCGTTAAACTTCTTTTGAGCCAGTTTCTATGGATTTTTTGAATGCTTAGAATGGAAGTGTGTCACTGACTCGGTGTAGATGAGATTGATTTGCAATAACTGTAAGCATATAGCTCCGCATTTTTCATATTTTCTGCTTATACTCGATAGGGGCCTATAGATCAGGTACATACATGGTTATTACATGCATGCAGACATTTCTTAGCAGCTGACAAATCGCACGGGTACCTTGGAAAATGAAAAAGAACAATCGACAACAACAACTACATGTACACAGTCATATAATCCTATCAAGCGCATGCGCAATTGTGTTCGGTGAAATTCGATTCAGGCCCGAGCAAGCATGCGCGCACGCATTGTAGGGCCTATTGATGTGACGTCATTGCCGGCGGCAAATTTTCTACTCGCGCGAGCACTCGAGTTTGAATCGAAGTCTGTCCTGTTTGATTCCTTTATGTTAGCCTAAAGCCCCTTTTAGGCCCCTTTTACACTACGTGTTTTCAACCGTGCTCGACCCGGGTCGAGCACGGCGCGGCAAATAGGTGATAGTGTAAATGGGTTGGCACGGCACAACTGGGCTCGGCACGGTGCTACTTTCATCCGGGCCGAACCCCCCAACAGGAGGTGGGTTCGACCCGGGTCGAGCACGGTTCCGCTGGAAAACTGCACAGTGTAAACACGCTACTGGGCTCGGCCCACTTGAATGACTCGCCTTTAGTGAATGCGCATGCTCATTTATCGGCCTTGAACTCAATACGTCATTGCCGCGAATGATCATGGGCGCAGCCATATTGAAAATGACGGAGATTTCGTACCTCCACAGAAAGGAGAGCCGGCGATTCAGATATTGGCGCGGTTATCATGGTGCAGTGTAAATGGGGTAAAATGCTCTTTCTGAGGCGGGCCTGGCCCGGGTCGAGCACGGCACGGTTCATCCGGGCCAAATTTCTGCGTAGTGTAAAAACGGCTTTACACTAAGTGTTTTCAACCGTGCTCGACCCGGGTCGAGCACGGCGCGGCAAAAAAGGTGATAGTGTAAATGGGTTGGCACGGCACAACTGGGCTCGGCACGG
>NMRB01000198.1:95990-106204 GCA_002633025.1 Notospermus geniculatus
AACTGGCAAAATCGGAATTTAAGGTCTGCTTAGGTACTTCGTGACGTCACTATATGGCTGTTCCATCTCAAGTGGGAGGGTGACCTTACCTCCATGGTGTCACAGGGACCTGATGCGTGCACGGCAGGGGTGGTGGGTGTTTCCGATGTCCAAAAGCATCCCCCCCCGAAATATGTATATAGTTATTAGGCCTATTATATACATATTTCTGGGGTGTGCCCCCCCCCCTCCCGGGTCAGGGCACTGTCCGTGGGGGTGCTTTTGGACCTCGGAAACACCCACCACCCCTGCCGTCGGTAGGTAGTGCTACCTCGTATCCATCCAACATACTAGCTAAAATGGGTGCGTTAACAGGTTTCTAAAGTTGAAAGACATTGCCCCCCAAGCTTCCTACACGACCCTCAATCGCTAGTAGCCCTGACCGCGAAATGTTTTCCCCGACCTGTTGCATCTTGCCCTGAGAAGGGTGGGCGAAGTGACCGTAGGCCTTCAAATGTCAAGATGACCTGTTGGGGATCTACATCTACACTACACTTTGTAGTTACTGTTATGGACGTGAGAGGGACACTTCTTCATGAGTAAATGCTTTTTCAACGCGCGTGGAGGTTGATTATGTCGTGGGGGTAAAGTTTAGGGATGGCGGTAGAGCTATGGGTGGGGTCAGGGCCAGAAAAGAAAAGGTTTTGGTTAGGGTCAGCAATATACATGTTTTGATATTATATTTATTAAATAAGACCTACATTCAACCTATCCCTAAGGGAGCAATCCCTAAAGCCCCGTTTAAAGGCGCTATAGTTCGAATTGTAAACATTACGGTGTGCCACCTATTGTCAACCTCTGGTACTAACAAATCGGAAAAAATCAAAATATATCCCCCTTCCACAACTTTTTGTTTGTTTTTTAGCATAAAATCATAAATATATGTGTCGGTTACAAGAATATAAATTGAAAACATTAACGTTTTGGTAAACACGGTGCTGCCACCTGTCCGCGGAAAAATAACTATAATAATCAACCATGTAAATAAACAAACCGTAATATTTACAATTCGAACTAAAGGGACCTAATAACCCTTTGACTAGAACCCCCTTCCCATGGGTAAGAAGATGACATCATTATGCATACCACGTGGATATCTAAAAATAGGCACATGATGTAAACGGTATACGTCATACTGCCACTTGATTGGTTGATTAAATACACACTGTGTCACCTATTGAGGAGCCTGATAGCCTAGTGGTTATCACGTCCGCTTAGCAAGCGGCAGGTCCCGGGTTCGAATCCAGCCCGGGCCATATGGGATTTCATTCCCGGCTCTTCACGTCCGTCGCATGGGACAGTAAGCCGTGGTGCCTTGTACCTTGTGTTACTTTGCAAGGGCAAGTAAAATACCCCATCCAAGTGAGGAACATGAGTAGCTTGTGATGGCCTCCTCCGTACTTAGCAGGGTCAATAATGCTATAGCGTCGGCCCTGACGGAAAAATGAAATACAAACACACTGTGTACCAACTATCCTGGGAAAAAAATCGCTGCCGGCCATGGTGTGCTAGACTTACGGATGTTCTGACGTCATCGATTCATGTTGGCCACGCGCTTCTGATAGGTCACGTGCTCCTGACATGTTTCTGAAAGTTCGTGACGCACTTTTAAAAAGTTCTGACGAGTTTATTTAATCAGTCGTGCCATATTTCTGAAAGTTCCTGATGTACTTTTTAAAGTCCTGACGAGTTTTTTTTCAGTCCTGCCATATTTCTGAAAGTTCCTGACGTTCTTTAAAAAATGTCCTGACGAGTTTTTTTCCAAATTCCTGACGCACTTTTCAAATAGTTCTGACGATTTTTTTAAAAATGCTGCATGTCATTTAAAATTTCTGACGTGATTTTGAATGGCACATACACATTATGATTTAAATTTTCTGATTACTTTTTGAAATGATGCATGATGATTTACATTTTCTGATGATATTTTGTTAAATGCTGGCGTTATTTATAAATGCTTACTATGATTAGAAATTTCTGATTAGTTTTTTTTTAAATCCTGCATGATAATTTTTATTTTTGGTGATTTTTTTCATTTCTGCGTGTTACTTTTAATTACCGAAGAGATAATTACTACATCATGACAAATGTTTTTGACTTGTGCATGATACTTTTATATTCTGGCATGTATTTTCATAGTTCTGCAATTATTTCCCTTTTGGCATTCCATACATTTCTCATGGTGTAGTGTAAACGCCATTGAACGGTCATTTTGAGGCGGGCCTGGCCCGGGTCGAGCACGGCACGGTTCATCCAGGCCAAAATTCTGCGTAGTGTAAAAAGGGCTTAATACCCACTTTTTTGACTATGTCGTTCATGGACATGTAATGTTGAGATCTGGTCACGTTAAGCCTTGGAGTAAGGGCGGCATATCAATCATCAGCAGTTTTCGGAACGGTTCTGTCGGTTCGCCGTGGAAGTACAGGAGGGGCATTCTATCGACCTGTTACGGACTTCATTAAACATCGAAAGATGTCAATAGTAATGTACATATACATTAGACAATTTAAACTCAACACGCCATCCATTGGTGTTATTTTCCACTTATTTAAGAACTATCACCCCCTCAGGCCTCAACACCAGGTGCTGAGTTTCTGATAACCTCGCAGCTTCCCCTTAGTGTCAGGGCCAAAAACGTTTTGGCATGGGGCCCCAGATGGGGTCCCTTTTCCCCCTTTTTTTCTTTTAATAGGGTCGTTGCTTTGGTAGACTGTAGCTCGGGCCGGGGGACAGGGGTCCTTTTTCTAGGCCTTGTCTTCCATTGCTCTTCTCCTATTTTGTTCGCAGGTCAGTGCTTTGCAACCCCTCTTTCCCTTTAGTAGACCCTTTTCCTTGGAGGACAGGGTTCCTCTTTTTAGGCCTATGTCTTCGTCCATGATGGTCTGTTTCTAATTTTTCGTTGGTCAGGTTTTGTAGGTGCTGTTCACCTATAGGCTCCCTTTCTTTACTGTTGCCCCTTCATTTCTTATTATCTTGCTCTTCATTTATTTTCTAGGCCTAATTTGTTATCACTTCCTCATACATTTGTTTAATATAAATTACTCTTACTATGGTCTTGGGGGTATTGTACTGTTAGTATAATTATACTGTTAGTTTAATTCCTCCAAGCTATATTTTCCCTTCAGCCTAGTCAAGCCTTACATTCACTAATTATGTTTCTGTTAGGTTGAGCAACCACCCTGTAGATGCGGCCACTTTTAGTGACTGAACGAAAGAGACTCGACGGGGCACTCGAAAACGACGAATGGCAAATGATGAACGAAAGAGATGAAGTGTCCTTCTCGAAATAACTTGTATTGTAATTTCAACATCGAAGTCGTAGGCTAGTACAAAGTCTTTCACATCACACTCATCGGCATTATCATCTGCCCAAGTAACAGTAGTACCCGTGAAATCTGTAAAGACACAGAAGGGAAAGTACCGGTAATTAATTATTCATCAACACACGAGGCGCCATGCACATGGCTGCATGGATTCCTGGCTGCAGAGCAAACTGGGTCACCGACTCATTTGGTCAAGTTATATCAAGTTACAGGCCTAGATCATCATCGTGATCTCATATAGATGCAGGAAACATCATTCTTGGTTTACGCATAGGATTTAGGACAGTTACCTCTTGTGACCTCCCTAAACAAATTAAATCGAAATGACAAAGTGGCCTCTGCATAACACATGGTAGAAACAAATATGGCGTATGAACAACTGCGCATGCGCAGGATGAACTGGGGGTTCCGTATCCGGCACTTCCCGCCTTTTTAGGCGCGCATCAAACCAGGGGCACCTACACACCCTTTGGGGCTTGTACTCTTTTCTTTCCTTAATTGCTGGCACGTCCTGTTTGGATGGGATACTTCATGTCTACATTTGGGTTTCAGCTCAGTCTGTTCTAGAGTTTCGGATTGTAAAGTTCCAGCCTGAAGAAGACCCCGGTTGGGGTCGAAAATTCGCAAACACTCTGGAAATTGCCTTTTTATTTATCATTATTTAAGAACAGGGATTCACTTAATTTGTTTTGGACCCGTAGTAACTCTCTGAGAGTTTGTTTTCAAGACAGTGCTGTTTTAGGCTGTTTCAAATCTCCCCAAATGCCTCCAGTGCAGCAGTGGATTTTTGTAGTAGTTACAATGGACTTCACAAGGAGAGAAACAAACTTGTTCTTCGATGGATATCGGCAGAGTGGCGACCACGACGGTATTCATCCTAGAGACGATCAATTCAACGCCTATCCTAATATGACATTTGCCAGAGGTTCAATATCGGCTGCCTTTGCACATTTCGCTGCGTTCCCGTTTATTTTTTCTCAGCAAGACGTCAAATCCTACATGGAACAGATTGGTAAGTTACTTTTTCCAATGCTGTGGTATTCCGAAAAGAATTACCGGTACCAATATTCCCCCGACTCCCGTCAAGTTGCATGATCTCTGCCACCAGTATCGCGCACAATGACCACAGTACCTCAACCCTCAACCCACCATTTGTAAATTCACGTTTAAGAGGCCATGTTGACACGAAAGGAATTGATTTTCATGCCGGTACCTGTACCCATGTTTAGGTACAGGGTACATGTATTTCTAAAGTGATAGTGAAAGTAAAGTCGTCTCGAAATTTCGCAAATTTTCCACTCCAACCGGGGTCTCCATCAGGCACTTTCTAGTAGAGATGCCAAAAGTGAATGCGAATGTCGCAAAGGTGCTGGGGACTTAAAGCCGCACTCTATTGAATGCAGAAAGTGCTTACGTCCTCCGACGTTAGTGTAGTGTAAAATAGTACTATGCTCCATGTGGATACTAGAGCTCTGCCTGCTGTTTTTTCATGCCGTACTGAAAACTAAGCATTGATTTTTTGATATACGTATCATGCAAGCATTTTGGGGACATTCACGAGGCTATGAGACCTCTACCTGCAGTCTCCTAACACTTTGAAAATACCGTAAAATTCAATAGTGAGTTTAAGAAACCAAACCTTAACGCTAACGATAACGCTAATTACGTCAAAATGACGTCACCCTCAGAAGAAATGCAAGAGATTCTTTCGATGTGACGTCAAAATGATGTCATTAGGGACTTCCGGCAAGGCTCCGTATCGTGGATCCATATCACGTATGGCGTATGACTTTAATAGAAAATGCATTAGCTCGATACGTCATACGTGATACGGATCGACGATACGGAGCCTTGCCGGAAGTCCCTATTAACGTTAGCATTAACGTTAACGTATGGTTTCTTAAACTCACTGTTACTGCGAGGCTTTAACAGAGGTTTTCAACTTTGGGGAAATCTCGGAAAGTATTACAGCTATCTTGTTAAAAATTTCATGGTTGACAGTATGGTCCATATCATTGATTATGACATAATATCAACCTGCTCCTTCTATTGTTTTACTACTTTCTGTAATTAGTCCTTTTGAATGCCTTAGAAATTGCTGAAGCAATCAATATTTTCCATAGCGACTTGGACTAAATATTCTTGGCATCATGTTGGATAAGATTATTCAAAAGAAAACAAACAAGTTCCATCACGACAGGGCTTTTTAGGATAGAAATATCGGTTATACTGCCAAGTTTCAACTTTTTTCAAGTCTGAGCCACAGGGTTTTATGCATGATTACAAGTCTCGACATAACAAGCCAACAACAATACATTGGCCTACCCGCTCATGGAGGGGCAGGGGTGATGAATTGAATAATGTCAAGTGACCTCTTTACAAGTTTAAGGACAGTGACCTCACATGTCTGTTATGTTTTAACTAGACACACTGCTTGGAAAAGTAACCACACAGAAAGGAGACCTGCCCCTGTTCATTTCAGCTGTTTTCGGAGACATTCAAAAAGGCCCAGATGAGGAATCATTTGACCATTACAAGCTGTCACAGCATTATGGAGTAATTTATAGGCAAGGAACCCTGTCCCCTCTGTAAGAATTGGTCAGTCCATTCCCCTTTGCACAATAGCTATTTAGGCCTACTGCCGAAAGGCTATACTCAGTGCAGCCCTTGGATACAACAGAAATTTGAGAAACCTTACAGTAAAAATGATGCATTTTCAACTATCCCTGTTAGAAAAACTTCACTTTTTACTGGCTGATGTACAGTACATAGGCCAGGCTGACGCAGATGATGTTTTGAAATGAACTGCTAATGACTGCTTTCCCCTGCAGAGCTGTAAAGTACTAATTACAGAAAGTGCTGAAACAATAGAAGGAGCTGGTTGATACATTATTATGTCATGATCAATGATATGGACCATAGTGCCAACCTTGAAATTTTCAAAAAGTTAGCTGCAATACTTTCCAAGATTTCCCCAAAGTTGAAAACCTCTGTTAAGTCCCCAGCACCTTTTCGACCCCAACAGGAGTCACCCTCAGGCACTTTCTAGTAGAGATCCCAGAAGCGAATGATTCACTTTATCTCTACAACAAAGTGCCCGAGGAAGACACCGTTGGAGTCAAAATTTGCGAAATTCGGAGACAACTTTACTTTCTCTATCATTTTGTGTGTCGTTTTTGTGCTCTATGTTGGATATCTTTCTAAAGTGAGATGGTGATTAGCAGCAGACCCATCTCTGAACGAGACTGATATTGGACTACTGGGGAATTTCGGCACCTGTCAGCATGACCTCTTAAAGGTGACTTTACCTTTTCTTCTTAATCAAATTCTAGTCAAAAGGCCGAATGGTAAGTATGGAAAATACCCCGTACATTTCAGATTTCTTTGTACAGAGGAGCATTCGTAGGGACTGATATGGGACTCACAGATGTTGTCGTAAATCAAATGTCCCGATTGCAGAAATCAGAAAGAATACTGGGCAAGAAAATATTTGACTGAGAGTTCAATTAAAAAGATGTCCTGGTTGTCACTAAATTGCCACTGAAGGAGAGAAAGGTAATAATCAATTTTGTTTTCTTCGGACTTGAATTTTACCAGCGGAAAAGTGTGGACCTTCAGTGCCCTTTCTGAGAAGTCCCTTCCCCCTCCGGAAGGAGGTTGAGATCAGCGACTCATCACGGATCCTTAAGGCCCGTTTCCACTAAGCGGATTCTGCCGCGTCTTGCGGCGAGCGTAGCGGTTGTCACAGGCACTGGAATAATCAATAGGCCATTGGATTGTTAAACCATCGAAGGATTATCCAAAGCCCTGTGAAAACCGCACCGCTCGCCGGATACCGCCGCGGAATCCGCTATAGTGGAAACGGGCCTTTACGTATACGGATAGATTTCTGTATAGCAAAAATTTTGTGTACATTTCGATCCGTATACGTATAATATAAGGATCCGTGATAAGTCGCTCATCGCAACCTCCCTCGACTTATAAAAGTGACCAGTAGGCTATAACGCCACGTGAAATACGACCAAGAGTAGATCTACAGTGGGTTGCAGAAGTATTCATACCCCTGATCAAAACACAATATCTGAGAACAGAACAAATCAAAAGTGAGTTTCACCAGTTTATATGGAAGGAAATAGCACAGTCGTCTCAATCCATCATTGTTTAGAATGTCAAATACTCTTTACTAGGAATAGATTTCATAACTCTGTTTTTCATTGTTGGAAAAGTATTCAAACCCTTGCACCGAAGATGTTATTTTGGGTCGAAGACTATTGCACACTATAAACTATTGCATCACAATGTCACAGGACTGGATTCCATCACCTGTGACATGTTTTGGGTTGATTTTTCCCTATAAATAGGGCCCAATATTCAGCTGTCCACAGTCACCCTATGCTTGTCAGCAGACAATAGTCATGAAGTCCAAGGAGCTGTCAGAAGACCTCAGAAAGAAAGTTATAGAGAAGCATAGAGATGGGGAAAGCTATGTGGCCATTGCAAGTTCACTCAATGTGCCGAAAAGTACTGTTGCATCACTGGTCCAGAAGTGGAAGCGCCTTGGTACGACTGTGAACCTCCGTAGAACAGGGCGTCCCTCCAAGATGACGGCCAGAGGCAAGATGAAACTGCTCAGGGAAGCCAGAGCAAACCCCTTCGTCACTCTTGAAGACCTGAAGAGGTCTGCCCAGGGTGCTGTGACTAACGTACACAAGTCCACAGTAATAGTGAGGTTCAGATCTGGTCCGACTCCGACTCCCGCTCCGACTCCGAGTTACTAAAATTCGTGTTTTTCAAGTCAGAGATAAGTTTACCACCCAGGCGGGTTCTGTTCGTTCTAGTGAATGAGAAAACACCATTGCTTTGGAAAACCCCGTTGTATTTGATGACGTAGTTCCCAAAAAAGGAGTCCTCTGGAGACGGAGTCGAGACTCGGAACGTTATCTGAACCTCCCTAAATATCCCGCACTTTACACAAGGAACGCCTCTATGGTCGTGTCACAAAGAAGAAGCCATATCTGAAGAAAATACACCTCAAAGCTCGTTTGCAGTATGCTACCACACATCTGAAAGACTCTCCAGCGATGTGGCAAAGGGTCATCTGGTCCGATGAAACGAAAATAGAACTTTTTGGTCTGAACTCCAAGAAGTACGTTTGGCGCAAACCCAACACAGCTGATGATCCAACTCATACCATCCCCACCGTGAAACACGGAGGTGGCAATATAATGCTGTGGGGATGCTTCTCTTCCTCTGGTCCTGGTGAGCTTGTCCGTGTGCAAGGGATTATGAACAGTGCGAAATACATCAACATCCTGGAGGAAAACCTCTTCAAGTCTGCCAAAAGCCTGAACCTTGGGAGGAAGTTCACCTTTCAGCAGGATAATGATCCCAAGCATACGGCTCGAGTGACACAGGATACAATAGAAAACCTGTGGAGAGATCTGAAGATTGCCATCCACCGAAGGTCACCAAGTAACGTGACTCAGCTGGAGCAGTATTGCAAAGAGGAGTGGGCAAAACTGTCCAAAGACCATTGCGCCAAACTCGTTGCTGGCTACCCAAAGCGATTGGAAGCTGTTATTGCTGCCAAAGGAGCTGCAACCAAGTACTGACTGTGACTTCATGACTTGGTGTGAATACTTTTGCAACAACGGAATACAGACTTATGCAATTTATTCATAGTAAAGAGTACTTACGAACATAAAGACTGATGGATTGTTAATATTTTGCAATTTCCTTCCAAATAAACTGGTGAAACTCACTTTTGCTTTGTTCTGTTCTCAGATATTGTGTTTTGGTCAGGGGTGTGGATACTTCTGCAACCCACTGTATAAGAAATGCCATCGTCAGTTATTGCTCTGGATATCAAGCGGTTCATTCTAATTCAGGCAAGCGGACTCATGAATATGCGTGAATCCGTCCAGTCATAATAAAAGGGATTCTAGTGTGAACGCTCAGCAAGGTCCACCAGATGCCGATGTATAATACATAGTCCAGGGCCCGTATGCATAAAGGTGGAATAGGGGAGGTATAGCTTATTCCAGGTATAACTTCAGGGTTGTACCACCGTCGGTATGCATAACGGTGGTTTAAGCAAAACTGTGGTGTAACGCTATTCATGGAATAGGCGGTCGAATGCATAAAGATGGAATAGCTTATTCTGTGGTGTTAATATGCCAGATTTGCTGGTGTAACATAAACCTACCAAGGGGTATGTTTAAGGAGTGGAATAGGGCAAAATGAATCATTGCGCATCATCAAATTGTATTCTGTTGAAGGGCTGCTGACTCCAAATGACTGAAATAATTGCAACCATTAATGTGGTTGTTCAACCCTAACGTAGCGATGATTTTGGATTAGTGCTAAAAGGAGATAATGCCATGCAAGAAGACCTAAAGCCATGATAGAGATAGTGCAGTGGGACTTTCGAAAAACCGAGCCCTGATAAGGATCACCAACATGACATGCATTGTATTTTATGAAACCAGTCTGATAGCGAGAAAAGACTCCCAATACCATGGAATAACATTACACCATGGAATAAGCTGTTTTCTCTGTCAGCTTCCTTGGGAGCCCGAGTTGAATGTGCGGCAGGCATAACTCTATTGTGACTTAATTTGCATAAAGGGTCCAAATCATCTAATAATAGATTTCCTGCAGGCTTTGCTCTCAAATACCGTGGAATAACACTACACTGTGGAATAAGCTTAAACTTAGTATAGTTATACACAGAATTGTTATACTTTGTTTTATGCATACCGAATTTTCTAAACCGGGGAGAGAGGAATAACAATTCTTAGAATAGGCTAAACCAGGGTATAGTTACCTCCTCCTTTATGCATACGGGCCCTG
>NMRB01000198.1:124094-138448 GCA_002633025.1 Notospermus geniculatus
TCCACCGTTGAATGATCTGGGTCCAGGTCCTTGATGTCACTGGCTCTGTCCTCTGCTGGTATGGCTGACATGACCTCCTTTGAGTTCGACTGGAACTTGGTCAGACATAGACCACCTCTAGCTAACATCTCCCTCAACTGCAAAGCCAACTGAACTGTTTCTGGGACAGTACGTAATGACTTTAGAAGATCGTCCACATAGAAATTCTTGGAAACCGTTTCCGAGGTGATGGGGTCAAAATCCTCAGCATTGTCTTTGGCACATTTTCTCAGTCCATATGTGCACCATCTTGTCCAAACAAGGCTATCGACTCCGTCTCTAGCCTTGTCCGAATCATGTCATCTTTTCCGTTAATGCATAAATTATTAATGAACCTGACCCCTACTTGACCCCGCCTCCGAGCCAATCAGAACTCGCGAAACAAATCACCGTTGGACAATTCCTTTGCTCTTCACGCTCGAATTTGTAACATGCATTTTGATTGGCACGTCGATTTTCCTTCGCGCCCCGATGATTGGCTGAGGCTCTCACCCCCTCAGAAACGGGAAATGTGATGGATTCGAACCAGGCTAGATGGCCGTCAGGCCAGATAGACTGGTGAGCACCAGATGTATGTGCACAGGCTTGGACTGTCCGTGGCTCCAAATATATGAGATGTCATCTGACAGACCACTGGACTTTTCTCATAAACGCCACTCCTCCACCAGACAAATCGCAAGGCATCACAATCCTCAACAGGGACCTTGAACTGGAGGAACATCCCCTTTATATCTGCTACAAGTGCAATGTCATGAAGACGGAACTTCGGGATAGTTCCCACGAGATTATTTCCAAGATCTGCCCCTGACATCAGCTCCTGATTCAATGAAGTACCATCATACTTGGCCGCCGCATCAAATACAACCCTAACCCTGCCGGGTTTATGCTCACTCTGCACCCCATGATGCGGCAGATACCATGTCTTCGGGCTTGTCCTTGCTGTCTCCTCCTCACTAAGCTCTCTGGCATAACCCTTGGCAAAGTAGTCTTCCATGGTGGCTGTGTACTTCTCTGCAAAGCTCGGATCCTTCTCAAAGCGTCGTTTCAACCCTGATAACCTTCTCTCAGCTAGCCTCCGATTGTCCGGTAACACAGGAACCTGATGCCTCCACAGCAGTCCAATCTCATAGTGTCCTTCTACTAATCTTGTACTTTTTTCCATCATGCACAGTGCTCTCTTATCCTCTACTGATAGAGTTTTACCGTCGTCATCATTAAATCCATGTTTCTCGGCGTTCCAAAGACGTTCCACAGCCTGTTTCAACTCTTCAAACCCTGCGTCCTTGACCTCCCTATTGGTCTCCAAGGGTCTTGTCAGGAAGTTGACGGTGGCATCAACATTTGTTCCTTCACCAGTAGTAGCATCCGTTGGTCCTGCCACGCACCATCCAAGGGGGGTCTTCACAGCATAGGGTTCAATGTCGACATCCCTGCCATATCTTGCCTCCAAGACTGTATGTGCCCGCGGAACATCTTCGCCCAGAAGAATGGTCACTGCATTGATTTCCATATCCGCCTGAAGATCCAAGTCCTTTAGATGGTCCCATCTTGACAGATCTGTGGTGTTAGGATGGAATCTCTGGTCGATGTGCAAGTTCTCCACGACATGCATTCTGCCAATCTTGATCCCCAGATCATCATGTCCAATTGGTGAGATCGTACACTTCATCACGGCAACTTCTGTAGAAACACCTGCTGCGACTACTGTGTTTATGCTTATGCGATGTGAGGATCCTGTGCTGCCCAGCTTCTCAGCAACTGCTCTCTTGACCAATGACACTGTAGACCCACTGTCCAGCATTCCCAATGTCGTCAATGAGTTACCGTTTTCTGCCGTAATGCGCAGGGGTACAACTTTCAGCATCACCATTGTTGGGCCAGTCATTCTCGAGGCTTCTAAGGCACCAACCTGCTGCTTCTCCTTCACATCTGTCTGGGTTCTTTCACCCTTTGTCGGGTTCTGTTTGCCGGTACCATCTCCACTGGCTGGTTCTGTCCTGTCGGTGTGTAGGAGTCTATGGTGCTGGTTATCACACCCTTCCGCAGAACATGTCTTCAAATTCTTGCAATCCTTGATCAGATGTTTCTTCAAGCAACAGAAGCATAGATGACCAAACCTTACAAACTTCTTCCGCTTCTTAACGTCTGCTGCCTTGAAGCTGTAACAGTTCTGGACCTCATGTGGACCCTTGTTGCAGAAGGTGCACCCCTCTGACTTGGCTTCATTCCCTGCCTTCTTTTTTGAACCAGGTTCACCCGCCTTGGGCTGTTGTCCCGAGTTACTATCCGGAACTGACTGAGTGGATAATGTGGTAACCTTTGGCGTAAATTGCCCTGTCTGTGACTTCACCTTGGAACTCTGGGAATCGACATCTTTCCTGAACGGAGCCCCTGACTGGATAGTATAGACTGAGTGGTTCGCCGCTTTAGCCATCCCGCTAACAAAGTCTACCATGTCCTTCAGTTTAGGTGTGCGTTCCTTTGTCTCCATATCAATCACTAGCCGAACCCATTTTTGCTGGCAATGTACAGGCAACCTCCCAAATATGGCTTGCAGTGTAGACTGAGTATTAGCTTCCTCCAACAGTCCCTGATCTAGCATTGTCTGATATGTAGATTCCAGTGAGTCTGCAAACTCCAACAGTCCACTGCGATCACTTGGAGCAATCCTGTTCCCATGAGTTAAACGATCTAAGCAAGATCTCACCACCTGAAAGGGTCTCCCATATCTCTCCTTCAAGACGCTAATTGCCTCCTTATAACCATTATCTGTCCCTTCCAAGCGCTGGATGGCCTTCTTGGCCTTTCCTGTTGTCGACATGATAAGCTGTGCCAATTTCAAACTCTCTGGAAAGGGCTTCCTATCAACTCTCTCCTGGAAATTCTTCCAAAACTTGGCGAAGTTGGCCGAGGTTCCATCAAAGGTCATGGGTGGCGGTGCTGGTAATTCAGCCTGGGATGTGATTCTCTCTAACGTTTCTGCAAGAGCGACATTGTCATTCACCTGAGGCTGGGGCAACCATGGCTGGAAAGGTGGGTAATACAGTCCTCCTGCAGTAGGCAAATATGGATACACCCCTCCAGGTCCATACATAGGCATCCCTCCTGGTAGACCAACTGGTTGCGTTCCTCCCACAGCACCATGCATAGGCATTTCTCCTGGCATACCACCCATAGGCATCCCTCCAGGTGGACCGTGCAAGTTGTCAGGCTGTCTATAATCCTGAGCCATCGATGCCCTTCCCGGTTGGTCCCTTGCATCAATAGCACCCTGTGGCGGGTTTGTCCAAGTTGCTGACCCGGATGCAAATGTAGTCTTTCGCTGATCTCCAACCAACCCGACTCCCGTCCCAGCATCAGCAGAGCGCCATGACTCTTCCCACGGCCGTTCATCTGTTCCACATTCGGTAACTGGTGTAGCCATGGTAACCGCATCGCCCCATGACTGTGACGTCCTCGCTGACCCGAGCGTGGTCCTCCCTCGCTGATCCCCAACAACTCCAACTCCTATCCCAGCATCAGCAGAACTCCTCGGCTCCTCCCCAGACCGTTCCTCCATTCCACATTGCCTAGCGGCCATTCCCATGGTAACTGCATCGCCCCATGATTGCACTGTCCTTGCTGACCCAGGTGTAGACCTTTCNCTCCAGAACATGATAGACTACCAGCCTGTTTGGTGGCGCCACTGTATTCACCCTGGGTCTGTCAGTACAGAATACAGAATACAGAAAGTTTATTGCTCCGTAAAATCTACATGGTTTTATAGGAGGAAATACAATAAACTTAGGTGCAAACAGAGTTGGAGAAAAAGAATGAGATGGAGGGAGACCGGGATCTGTCTATAGGAAATGTACCCGGACACTCTAGCGTGCAGAGAGTGAAGTGCAATTAAAACAAATGATGGATTAACAGAAACATATACTAGTAGTACAAAATTAAATAAAATGCAAAAATAGGCCTATTGGATACATTTAATACAGTAAAAATACTGAAAATATATAGGCCTAAATGCAACGCATTTTCTAAAATATAGATTGCACTAATTTACATTACAGTAAAACCAGGGAGTAAAGAAACGCATACAATAAAACAAATTGCACATGGCATGACCCTGTCACATTCCATTAATTTATACATTTTATTTATATCACATTGATCATTGCATTACATTTACATAACAATTCATTTAAAATGGTTATCATTTTCATTACATTAAATTAAAACCTGAATAAAACCCGCACGTTGAAACCTAAGATTGCACATAACCACTTGAATATTGCATTTCTTTAAAACCCTGAGTAAAAAGCATTTTACAAAAACATACATAGCACCAGAAATATGAATATATTTCTGATAGCACCTGACAAATTGTCGAAACGCTTCACTAAAACCTCTTAGTTTCATTAAAATCTATGACCCCTCATGACCTTGTTAAAATGTCTCTTCGTTGAGTAAAATCCTCGTAGCAAAATCTGCTTATTTCGAGAATAAGTTTCCCTTCAGCATTCATTAAATATACAAATTGATTCTGTTTAGACAGTTTGTCAAATTCTGCAGGGACAGCTCTGAGGAAGGCAGATCTGAGTGTGGAGAAGTGAGGACACTCAAGTATGAAGTGAACCTCATCTTCTGTAATAGAGTGATTAAGTAGCAAACAGGTTGGGCAGGTCCGCCCAGATCTTGGGGGTTTAGGATGTTGGTATCTTCCCCGTTCGATTTGTAAAGGGTGGTTACTGATTCTAAGCCTGGTAAGAGCAGCTCTCAAGCTTTTGGGTTTAATTATATTTAAGTAATTTTCGAACTGGAAATGGTGTTTAAATTTTGCATATTGATCGAGTTTACCTCCGTCAGTCTGTGATGAAATTAGTTTTTGTTTCCAGAACGATTCAAATTTTGTTTTTAGGGAAAGCTTGATAGATGTTGGGTTAAAAGATAATAAATTAACGTTCAGATCCTTGCTCATTTTGTCAATGAGTGAAAACCAGGAGAATGTTTTAAAATCATTTAAAATTTTGGACTCATCCAGGGCATTTATGAGCAAAGGGCTATTTGTTGTTTGTAGGCTCTGGTAAAATTTGAAAGTAGCAACAATAACATCTAGGATGAGGGGATATCTTCCCAATTCACCCAGAGTTGCTAAATTGGATGCTTTTTTTGAGACCCCTAGGATAAATTTACAGAAGGATACATTGGGCCGAATTCACCAAGGGTGATCATCGCGCGATTAAGAGTTAGACGCGTGTACCTTCTTCAAAAGCATGGTGGAAGTGTGTGCATTTAGTGAAGTTACACGCGTCTAAGTCTTAATCGCGCGATGATCACCCTTGGTGAATACGGCCCATTAAGTTTATCGGCTGGGTGTTGAAACAGTTTAGTTCCAAACAAATTGTTCCAGATGTCATCCTTCTTAAAGAAGTTCTCTGTACCCCAAACCTCGCAGCCATAGAGACAGATAGGTTTGACAAGGTGGTCAAAGAGATGAAGGGAAGTAGAGGGGTTAAGATTAGAGCCAGAAATTATGGTGTTCAGCTTGAACAATGCTTTCTTTGCCCGATTTGCAAGATTTGCTTTAGAGGAAGAAAAAGAGCCTGATGATGAGATCTCCACTCCCAGATATCGATAAGATGTTACATTTTCAATTATTTCGTTATCTATACGAAAAATGTGCTTACAGCGATGACCGTTGCCACTTAATTTCATAACTTTGGTTTTCTTTATGTTAACCTGCAGGCGCCAGTTCCTGCAGTTGTCTGACAAATTATTGATGGAGGTTTGTAAGCCGGAGGCGGATAAAGAGCATAAAATTAGGTCGTCTGCATACATGAGACACCTCACATCCTGAGACCCGAGGAAGGGAGTATCCCCATCAACAGGGATAACAGATGGTAGATCGTTCACATACAAATTGAAAAGGTTGGGGCTTAATATTTCCCCTTGTTTCACCCCAGTCAAAACTCTAAACTTCTCTGTCAAACCATCCTTGACCCTTACACAGGCTGAGCTCTGATTATACATACTCTCGATTACCCGAAAAAAATTACCACGAACATTTTGCTTCAAAAGTTTATAATACAAGCCAATATGCCAAACTTTATCAAAGGCTTTCTTAAAATCAATGAAGCATATAAAAATAGGTTTCTTAAATTTTTTTACATATTTTTCAAAAAGGGTACGAATAACAAAGAGGTGATCACTTGTCCTGGCTTTTTTTTGAAACCGTTCTGAAAGGGATTCATGGTGGCATTTTTCTCAGTGTATTCATCAAGTCTTGAGTTCAGAATTCTCTGGTATATTATAAATTTTGGGCAATCAAGCGTAGCATTTTCTGGGCCAAGAGCTTTTTCTCCTGCAAGCTATTTCTAGAAAGTGATCCCTGGTAGGATTACAGCTTAATCAAACACTATTGTCTTGAGGAGGGGCACATTTCCATGAGGTGTGATTTTTACAGTTGATCTTTTGAATGGTATTCACACGTGCAAACTCACTGTAGAAATATGTTGTAGTAGTGCTGTACTGGCAGTATATATAGGGGATGGAAGAGAAAGTTGTGATCTGCACAATAACGCACACAACAAGATTGGTTGATGTGCGAAACTTAATCTGCTCTTTTGGTACAATATTTACAATGTTTGGAGTAAGAGTAGGCCCTATACAGGCTTACTTTAGAAGAAGCAAAAGCCTCTAAACAATATTTTTACCATACAAATTATATTTACAAGATAATGGTGATTGAAAATTATTTACAAGTTATAAGTTGATTGATGAAGAGTTAACAATTACTCCCTGCGAGAAACACATCTAATTTAGATACAAGCTGCAGGGCCTGTGATTGTTGAAATGGAAACTTTGGCACCTGTCGCTTCGATTCTGGCTTGGACCCATTCTTAATTATAATGTGATAAAATGGGCCCAAGTGTAGGTTCTTTCCGATGGTTGTTGTTTGCTGCAACCACCTTAGAAACCCACACATTAACATGTCCTAGCTGACTATATCAACTCAATCATTCTTCCCTTATTCAATCCCTAGATTTCAGACTATAAAATCTGTAAAGAGGGGCTGTCGTGGCCTACTTGACTGTTCGAGTGGGATTTATTGCTACAAAATACCAAAACAGATGTTTAAATGGAAAAGTTGCAGGATGTTAGTCAGTTCAGGCATAAGACATGTAAGAAGGGAAATCTAAAATTTGACGATTTTTAAAAAGTTATGAAGAATGTACATGTACATGTGTACCTTCCAAGATAATCCCAATATCAAAATGCGATTTTATCAATTAAATGTATGTACTAAAGAACCAAACATTCCTATTATTGTAGTTGCATTCATGGTAGGCCACATATATCTCCTCATTTAGTTAAACCTTGGAGGAAGATCTCAGCTACTATCGAAGGTTTTAACCTCAACTTGTTGTGTTATGTTATGCCCTACAATGTTGTTAAAAGGATCACATACGAAATTGAGGGTTTGTGACAAAATATCACTAAAATACCATGAAAATATCAATCTCAAAAAACCTCATTTTTCAAAATTCCGAATTTAGAGTTTAAAATCAGCGTGATATCATTCACCAGTCAATCCTATGAATTCCGGTGAAGAAACTTTTTAAAAATCGTTTCTCATTTTCCAGATATAATACATGTATCAGAATATCACCAGTTTTTATGAATTTGATATTTTGCCAAATTTGATAGTTCCCATATTTTTCTCTCGTCAACAGTCACTCATCATCATAACATAAAAGTTTATGCTGATTATTCCATCATTTTTACTTCAAAGACGGATAATTTAACGAAAGTCTTAAAATGCCCCCAAAATATGGCATGTTTTTCTGATGATATTTTGATATTTCTTGAAAACGACAAGAGATTTTTCGACACTTTTTTCACAGAATTTCTTGCAAATCACCAGAAATTAATATCAAGCAAATTTTGAAATGAAAATTGGTGATTTTAAAAATTGTTTTTTCTTGATATTTTGAAATTCTAATATTTGCCACAAATCCTAAATTTGGTATGTCATCATTTAGGCAACATATTTTTGTGTATAAAAGGGCAATCCTGCCCACAAATGACCACTGGCATCCTCTCAGCAGAATAGGAAACATCACTGTCTTTTTATTTTTTAACAAGACTGTACATGTATGCACCAATCTTTTCCCCCCTGTCTCAGGAATTTTTAGGTTGAAGACACGCTGGAGGGAAGTTTTGCATGAAGGTGTATTCTAGTGCTGACCTTACTGACTATATAGAACACACATGCCTATACAAGTCAATGCGGCTGCAAATACAGCCAGGCCGAAGGTGCTAATTACATTGTAGTCAAAGAACTGATTGATCCTAAAGAGGGACTTGATCCATATATGGAACGGGTTTTAGCTAAAGTGGTCGAAGCGGCAGTTAGTAAGGCAATGCATAAGTTTAATGAGGAACTGTGTTCTCACAAAACAATGATTGTTCGCCTTGAACATGAAAACAAAGACCTAAAACGACGCGTTGTGAAATTAGAGCAGGCTAACACGGGCACTGCAACTGCGACTTCTACTGCAAAAGCTGTTGAAGAACTTGAGCAGTATGGGCGTCGTAACGCCATCCGTATTATAATCGTTAAGAAGGATGATATTCCTGTTGGTGAGAATGGCAAACTGGATACGGATTCTTATGTTGTGTCCCTAGTACGGGATAAGCTGCACATTGAAATCAGCCCGACTACCATTTCTAGATCTCATCTGGTCGGTAAAGTTCGAGACGACGGACGGTGTCAAATCATTTGTAAGTTCACCAGGTACAATACCAAGGCTACAGTTTTTGCTGCTAAAAAGCAACTTAAACATGATGAGGACAAAGTATTTATTTCTGAGGATTTGACGAAGGTGCGCTTCTCCGCAGTCCGCCTCCTTTCCCGACTCCGCCATGAATCGTTAGTTCACTCGTACTGGACATTAGATGGTCGAATATTCTTCAAGCGTACCGAGCAGGCGAAAATAGAACTTTTGCACGAATACAGTGAAGCGTCCATTAGGAACCTCTTCAAGCAGTGAATTGACTTGTGATCACATTTCTAATTCCTCGTTGTTGACATCTCAGTGCGCTCTCGTTAGAAATATTTTGAAATGAAGATTATCCTTTGTGATTTCTGATCTTATTTCTAATCCCTCGTTATTAACGTTTTAGTGTGCTCTGGTCAGAACTGTTTTGAAGTGAAGAACGTCCTGTGATAGTGGAGTTCCGCCGAGCAGGTCGTCCATTATTTTTGTGATGTTTAGGAGATGGCTTCTATGTCGCTGGCAGCTCACGTTCCTTCTTTTTCAATTGCCAAGCCCGTTGCGTGTGGTGTTAGCGTCGTCGGTGCCGTTTCTCAAAATTTGATTTCACTACATATTTGCCTTAATGTTTTCTTTGGGGGAGGGGGGGGGCAAAGTACCCTAAGGTATGTAGTGCTCATTGCTGGCACCTTATTTTCACAAATGTCTCTCTAAACATTATAAGTGCTTGTCAAATAAAATTACTGGATTATCCACAGCCAGAAGTTGCTTCGATGCTTGACAGTGCATACTTAATATGTATGCTTTTATACTTCCTTTGTAACACTTTTTCGTTCATTTGTACTCATTTATGCACCTTCACCACTTGCTCCCTTTATACTTATGTATTCCGCCTGTGTCCTCTAGTGAATTTCTCCATTGGTACAAGTACATGCATATGCTTGCCCTATCTTCTCCGGTCTCTGATATATTGCATCCATGGGTATTGATATTTCGAGTTACCGGGCAAGCATTGGTCTCTTTCACTCAGTGGCCTACAATGTTGGCTGTAATAAAGGCTGTCGTTGTCGTGGTATATCACTTCTTACATGGCTACTTCTTAGCATAATGTCATCTAATCTTATGTTAATTGCTTATGTTTATTTCTGTATTATCTTGTCCGGTGATGTTGAACTACATCCCGGTCCACCCATTCTCAACAATGATTTTAAATTTTGTTGTATTAACTGTCGGAGTCTTACAAGTAATCCCTCTAAGTTCTCAGCTCTCGAAGTTTTGGTGGAAGATGGTTACTCTCTTATTGCCTTAACAGAAACCTGGTTTACTGAGAACACTGACGAGCTTTCTATTAATATTGATGGTTATGATTTATTCAGAAACGATCGTGGTACAAATGCTGGTGGTGTTGCTGTCTATGTTAAAAATGACCTCGTTGTATCTCGGCTTGAATTCCTTGATTGTCCTACGACTGAAACCCTCTGGTTAAAAATTCATATTAAAGTTGGTATCTTTGTTTTTGGTGTATGTTATTGCCCGCAGTCTATCTCTGAAAATGCAACAAACTCAGATATTTTTATCGATTATTTAGAATCGGTGTTTGATAATTTTTCCACAACGAATCCTAAAGGAGTGATCCTTATGGGTGATTTTAATGCGCGGGCGACTAGATGGGGCTATGCTGATCGTGATAATGCACTTGGTCGTCGACTCTGTGATTTTGTTGAAAACCGTAATCTCTCTCAAATGATAGATGAACCTACTCGCATCACTCCTGTCTGTGAGTCACTGTTAGATTTGATAATAACAGATATCCCTCACTTCCTTGTTGATATTGGAACCCTGCCTCCTTTACATAGACTCTGTGATCATAGCATTATTCATGGTTCTTTCCATTATGTCAATAAACCAAAGCAGTGTCATACCAGGGAATTTTATGACACTAGGCATGTTATTTGGGATGAATTGAATACTTCTCTGCAAGAGGCTGATTGGAATCAGTGCTTCTCGACACCTGGAAATCCTGAGTTGGTTTTTACTCAGTGGTTTGACCTCCTTATGAGAATTCTACATAGACACATCCCTATCAGAAGAATCAAAGTTAAGTCCAAAGATAAACCTTGGGTAACTCCTTATGTCAAACACTGTGTAAATGTTCGTAAACGATTATTCAAGAAAGCCAAATTGTATAACAATGCAGTCTACTGGGAACGATACCATCTGGCAGATAATGAGTACGCTACTGCAATACAGAATGCTAAATCTGATTATTATAGTCATTTATATAATTCTCTGAATGATCCTACTACTTGCTCTAAGAAATGGTGGAAATTAATTAAATCTGTGTATGGGTCAAATACCTCCTCTTCTATTCCTGATCTTGTAATTGATAATGTTGTCGTTGACGAACTTGTTGACAAGTGTAATATTCTTAATAATTTTTTTGCTGAGCAATGTACTTTAGACGAGTCTAATGCTGTATTACCTGAGCTTAGGCCGCGTGGTCCTGTACTTGATGTGCCTTATATATCAGAGGCAACTGTTAAGACTAAACTGGATTCCCTGGTTTTATCTAAAGCAAATGGGCCAGACGGTCTCTCTAATTTTATGTTAAAAAACTTATCAACGGGTTTGTCAAGGCCACTTTCTTTACTTTTCAATTATTCACTGACCTCTGGAGTGTTTCCAAGAAATTGGAAATCTGCTAATGTTATTCCATTGTTCAAAAAGGGAGACAAGTCCTCTCCTTCATCTTACCGTCCTGTTTCTTTATTAAGTTGTATGTCGAAGGTTTTTGAACACTGTATTGCAGACCACCTCTTTGACTTCCTGTTGAGTAATGATTTGATGTCTAAAAAGCAATCTGGCTTTATTCCTGGTACTCAACCATTAATCAACTTGTTGTCATGACCGACACAATCTTAAGTGCATTTGAAAGAGGCAATGAAGTTAATGCTGTTTTTTTAGACATTAGTAAAGCTTTTGATCGTGTTTGGCATAAGGGGTTACTCCACAAACTGCACTCATATGGAATTCAAAATAATTTGCTTGCTTGGTTTTCATCTTACTTGTTAAATCGCAGGCAGTGTGTTGTTATTAATGGCGTATCTTCAAATTATGCTGGAATGAAATCTGGTGTTCCCCAGGGCTCAGTTTTGGGTCCTATACTTTTTTTGGTATATATTAATGACCTTGTCGATGTAGTTCAATCTAATATATTTCTCTTTGCTGACGACAGTACAATCCTTAATGAATGCAATGATTTGCCTTCGTCCATCCGGACTCTTAACGATGATCTTATGGCCATTGAAAACTGGGCAGCTTTATGGCTGGTCGATTTTAATCCTCTTAAATCAGAAGCTATGACTTTTTCATCTAGGAGAGTACCGTCTTCCCTGGAGAATCAGTTAATATTCTGTAGAAAATTCATTAAACCTGTCCCTGTTCATAAGCATCTTGGTATTCATCTAAATGCGAGTCTTCATTGGAGTGACCATATTGCTCTATTAAGTTCTAAGTGTATGAAAAGATTGAACATTTTAAGGAAATTTATCAATAAGCAAGAAGTCAATCACCAGAATTCACGAATTTTCGACCCCAACCAAGTGGAACTTTACAATCTGAAACTCTAGAAAAGACTGAGCTGAAACCCGAATGCAGAACTACATAACCTGTGTAGACAGGACAAACAAGCAATTAAGGAAAGAATAGCGACCAAGCCCCACGGGTGGCCGCTGGACAATTAAGGAGAAACTAATTTAGCTGAAAGAAAAGGATTGAATAACTGCAGGGCTGCCCAGCCTGACCAGAGTTTAGGCAACTGGCGCAGAGCTTCATTTGGCTGAAAGAAAGTTTATAAATTAATAAAAATGACATGTGTAATACATAACAAGCAACAAAGCGAAAAGATGCACAAAGGTCAACACAAAGTAAAGGAATATAAAGGAAGTCAACTTCCAGATTTGTAGGAAAAAACAGAATGGATAATGCAAATCACTGAGCAATGAGAAGAATAAGGCGAGGAGGATTAGAGCAAAAAAGGGGGGAAAGGGGAGGAAAAAACAAAACCTAGACCCTGCAGCTGCTNCATCTGGACATGTCTCGAGGATGGTGAACCTCAGGTCCTCGACAGAATGCCCTGGCAACTTGAAGTGGGCATAGAGTATCGAGCAGTCACGCTCATCCTCTTTCTTAGCAAGGTGCGTGACTTAGGTTCATTACCACAAGGGGCACTCCTTGTTACCCTGGATGTCGTCAGCTTGTACCCTAGTATCCCACATGAAGATGGCTTGAATGCCCTCTCGGCATTCTTGACTAAACAGGGCCATTAATAGCTTTATAAAGCTATTAATGGCTTAACTACTGCTCATTTCTCTAAATTTATTACTGATAAATGCAAAAGGGCTGGAGGTGTTGGGAATTTACGTACTTCTTTCCAGTATTTACCCCCTTTCGGAAGAACTGAACGTTACATTGATTCATTTTTACCATCCACCTGTAAACAATGGAACCATCTTCCAACCAGTATTTCAAGTGCTCCAACGTTACTTTCTTTTAAAACACGTTATAAAAAACAGTACTTTTGTAAACCCATTGCTGGTGCTTCGGCTGGGTCGCGTTATCTCAGTGTCCTGCACACACGCTTCAGAATTGGCTTTACTTCCCTTCACAATGACCTCTTCTCACGATCCCTTTTTGTTTCACCAGTTTGTGACTGTATGCAGGACATTGAGTCATACCAACATTTTTTTCTTTACTGTGACAGTACACCGCAGCAAGATGGCGACTCTTTGAAGATATCACTACAATTTTTGAACAATGCAATTTGAATCCCTTAAACTTTCCTGATGACATCCTGTTAGATCATTTGATCAATGGTTTTAAATATCAATTCATATCCCTGAATCCCTCGCTTTTCTTGGTGGTACATAAGTTTATTAAAGATTCAAATCGATTTACCATGAATTAAGATGATATAACCCTTTATCTTTATTTATCATCTTAATGTTCCTGCCCCTGTTTTTCTTTATGTAGGTCCTTATTTCCGTTTGGTTTCTCTTGTTCTTTCTACCGTGGAGATTTTCACTTTTACTTTTGTTGTTCCATACTACTGTTATTTTTGTTGTATGGGAGCTTTGCACCTCGCACGCCATTGCTTTATTTTCATTTGTATACTTAGGTAGCCTTAATGTGTCTTTGACACGCAGGCACCCATTGCATAAATAAATAAATAAATAAACTGATTGAGGCTTAAGTGTTTACACTTGAACAACAGTTACCTGGTACGTGTTTACCGCTATAACAACAGTCACCTCGAACTTGGACATCCAAGATGGAAGATTGGAGATGCCAAGTGAAAACAGAGAAACATTTTCGAAAAATGGATATGTGCAACCAATGGATAGACGTACAGAAATAAAACAAACTGTCCCTTCTTCTTAGAAGACTGATCGAGTAGCCGTCAGTTGTGGTATTTCAAACAAATTCCTCAATTTCCTCAAAATGACGTTTAAA
Organism: Notospermus geniculatus; assembly: GCA_002633025.1. Taxonomy (NCBI): domain Eukaryota; kingdom Metazoa; phylum Nemertea; class Pilidiophora; order Heteronemertea; family Lineidae; genus Notospermus; species Notospermus geniculatus. The sequence continues at coordinate 138,407 of NMRB01000198.1, forward strand.
GTTGACACAATGGCATTCAAAATCATTCAATTCAATTTAATT
>NMRB01000198.1:156766-168384 GCA_002633025.1 Notospermus geniculatus
TAGTTGGTTAATTAATCCTTTCTTAGTGGTGACACTGATAAACACGGCTACAACTTGGGAAGATCACACCCTGGTATTCGGACTCATCCCCTACTCTGACTCACAACCTCAGAGGAATTAGCTATCCTACTGACGCTAACCGACAGAATGCGTAACATATACATGTAGGTCGTGTCTAAGATCATATTTTGCTAATTTTCGGTCAAAATGTGCATGAAAAGCACGTTTTTCCAGACCCCGGGGGGGGGGGGGACACTTGCCCCCCTGCCCCCTCCAGCAACATCTCTGGTTGTGATGACAATTTGCCTAGAGCTCCCTGGGCTGAGTCCACGTAGGGGACGTAACCTCACCATGCACTTGCACAGAATCAAACGTTATACTGAGATCGAAATAGGCCGAAGTAGCATTCGTTCCAAGCTGTTACCCCGCAAGTGGCCCGAATGTATGGCTCATTTTGCCGAATTCTAGAATTTCGCTGTGAAAATATCATCTTTTCCTAATTTACACAGCAAAATGTGGGCGGGGATGCTTATGAATATTGAATACGTACTTGCTGTGTAAATAAGAATTCACTCCTTAGTTACACAGCATGCTGTGTGCAAATAGCACCGGCCAAAAATATGTCACCAGAAGAGAATTTTTTAGGAAGACGAATATGAGTAAGTTGACATGAAGCACAATATTTCTCTTGATGTTGAAGGCTGTGTCAGAACGGAGTAGATAAGATTCAGTAGAGTGGATCGATTTCATTTGGCTTGACCGTTTGGGGGCTAAGACGCCTTCATTGAGTCCTCTGTTGGGTCAGAAATGGCCGCCGCCGAAGAGGGCCCCGATCTTCACATTACGCTACCCGGAGATGTCCCTTTAAAAGCGAGGTCAATTTACTTTGAGCAATGACCCTAAATCTCTATTTTCACACCTTCTTTCTGTATAATCTGAAAAAGCAGTATCAGCTGCCTAGGGGTATGTAAGCCAATGGTAACAAATGAAACATTCAATCGCTTTGTTCGTTGATAACTTTATGTTGTATTGTCTATTTGTTTAACTGCAGCTTCACTAAAGGCTTAAAACTTTAATTGTCATTCCCTTCCGTTCAGAATGATCTGATATCTGGCGGTAACCTGTCAGCAGATTCACTGGAAAATGATCCAAGGAGGCCAGCGGACACGCGATAATCTGTTGATGATCTCAAGTCACGTGTATCTTGTTGCTGATGTGGAGTTTGCCGACTTTATCTACCTCCGTCTTGGTACCATCTATCTAAGATCGGACCTTCTTCAACCTGAGTACGGTCAACTGCTCTCTCATCATTCACATTATCACATGATAATCATTGTTGAGGCGGATGGCATGGATCGTAGTAGCGAACGACATTCCTTTAGCGGTAACAGAAAACAGAGGGTCACCTCATTATCGACTCCTTGTACTAACTGAAGGAACCAGCGACTGAGTGGGTAAGGAAACTTGAAACTGAAATAAAAATGGAGAAGTTGTGGCCGATTCGTCAAAATCTAGTTTACACAAGGATATAAAGGTTTATCCTCGATCACATGACCACCCATGTGACGGACTTAGTTGGTCGTATAACAGGGTGGTCACGTTAGTGAGGTTGTTTATAACATCCTAAGTTTGGAAATTCGACGTACTTTTTTTGGTGTATAAACCTCGACATCGTAGATAGTATTTTTTGTTATGTATTTTTAAAGTTATTACCTGGAAGTCATGTTGTTCGATATTTCATCGCTGCAGAAGAATAATTCTCGATACTCTCTTCAACTAAAGTCCGGCAACATCTAACTACCACCCAATGGAGTGCGCGAGTCATGTAATGGGCCGTTTTGACGGGCGTTTTTATCGCCGCGATAATCGCCACTTTTTTAACGCTCAGTAAAAAGGTATCGCACCGAAAGTCGATCGACTGTTTTTACTAGCTGGTTTTGTTGCCGAATTCAATTTTCACGGGCGATTCTTCATCCCTTACGACAAAATAGCCATGTGAAGATATGGCTTTTTGCCGCTACGGCGATAGGCATCGCTCGTGGCTTTTCCGTCATTTTCACTGGCGATCTGAAGAGCGATATCACATCTCGCTGCGATTGATGTTTTCACCAGAGATTTTATCGCCGAAGCGTTATAGCGATTTCCCGCCGTCGAGTTTTACCATGGCTTTTTTCTCTCGCTGGCGATGTCACCCGCTGTTGGCGTGGTGACGGGCGTTTTGGATGCGATATCGCCAACAGCGTTAAAATCGGCGCGATAAAAACGCCCGTCAAACCGACCCTAAAGGCCTGTATCCACTACAACGGTTTGCGGTGCGGTTTGCGGCGCGGGAGCGATTTTCACAGGCATTGGGATAATTACCACGCCATGTATTGTTAAACCGTCGAAGGATTATCCAAAACCCTGTGAAAAAATCCCGGCGCGGCAAACCGCAGCGGTAACCCGGACTAGTGGATACAGGCCTTTAATGCGGCAGAGTATTGCGGTTTTTATCGTGCCTGTCGACCGATTTTGGTAGTTACCCGATTGTTCGCGGTGTGCACCGGTTATTCAAGAGCCGTGTGTGATTAAAAGTCAATAGAAAATCCAACTATCAACTTCCAAACTTCCGCATTCCATTGGGTCGTTGTCAGATGTTGCCGGACTTTTACTGGCCCGACCCTCTCCTTTTTGTGATCATTCATGATGACGGCCGTCTCAGTGGCTTTGACATGAATTCTCATTTCATGATCATCATGTAACATGTAACAGGTATCAAACCAAAGCAACCACGATGATTCACGAACAATCATCGTATTTCGGTGCTCTGGTGAAGGATAAGTTCATTATTGAACCAGATCTTTTGACTGTCACAGTCAAGTCTTACATTCACTGCGTTCTCACGTGTGTTATCATCAGAAACTGTACAACGATCAACCTCGCTCTCCGAGAGAGAGGAGTCACGTGTCAGAGGAGTCACAGGCTCGGAACTATGATGGAAATGGAAGAAGCGATAACACGTCGTAACTGTCATCTCTTCCAGAGAAAGGTAAGCCACTTGGCTGGAACGATATCTTCGCCAAATCCTCGACGGCAGGTAGCGTCAAAGCCCGAAGTAGTGAGCCACATAAAATGTAGAGCATCGTACTTGTGTCTGTCTTCGTATATAGGCCTATCTACAGAACAATTTGGGTGCTGTCCCCTCCAAAGAGAGTTTTAGGCCAACCGCAACGAAATGGTATGTAAAGAACTGAGGTCTAAGAGCAGAAAGATAGATTAGAAATTCAGACGCATCACAGAGCAAGCTTACGAGTGCGGAGGGGATCTTAATTTTGTTTTCCGGTTTAGTTGATCTGCTAAAATGATCGGCCAAAACGGATGGAATATTATATCATATACATAGGCCTACACTTGATCATACATCCTGGCGACAAGCTTTATCTCATTTGTACTATGGTCAGATTGTTCGACATCGAGTACATTACATCAAAGTTTTCAGCGCCTATTTCTCGCCTCCTATTCAACCCTATGATCAAGGGTTTTGTGAAGTTGATGAGGGCACTGCCTATGTCGTTTGCAAACATTTACCAATAGTCACTCCGTACATCAGAATCATAATTTACGAAATAACTCCAACAATGACAAAATACCACATTTTATATCATTACAAATTCTTCTCTGATGGCCTTACATTTGGAGAGGGGATTTACTTGAGTAATTACATAGTAGGTACACAAAAAAGCAAACAAGATCAATATCTTACTCTATATGACATTAGTAAAGGGAAGTTCATGGACAAGGCCGTTCTTCCTGGGCCCTGCGTTCGTCAAAAGGATCTCCATGTGCATTGCCATGAGAGCTACTGCCTCATTGGATGCAGACTACGAACACTGATCTGCAACGCAAAGATTCATGACCCGAATGCAAAGATTCACGAGGGAGGTAAAAATATAACTCTAAGTGACTGCCCTCATGTCCCTCTGGAGGATGAACCTGATAGAGGCAACTTTGGCTACAATGGTGACTACCTACAGTACATTCCTACAAGACAAGGCTTGTTTATTTATCTCTACGACAGAGCTTCCCTATACAGGAGAACACTAATACCAGTCCAAGTTGTACCAGGCTCTGACACCTTGACAACTGGCATACTTCATCAAAACAACATCGTCATTGTCGTTTTTTATCCTAAATTTATTATAAATGGGGTAACTGGCATATGCAGACCTCGGAATGGGGTTTATCAAGGGCGAAGAAGGCGTGGTGTTTGCACCTTCATGATGCCACCAGACTACAAGGTTCCATCAAGAGAAAGGTTTCGCTTTAAAGTAGGTCACGATGGGACCATGTACAAAATGGCTAAATTCGAAGACAAGGAAGGACAAACACACGTGCAATACGTCGACGTTCTGATGAGAGTCTCGTGAACGTCAAAGCCATCTGATTTCATCTTTGTTTAGGCTCACAAAGTGATACGATATCGATATGCTGGATCGGCGAGGTTTGCTCCTCGAATAAAATTTTCACGCGGGACCGGAAGAATTGTTCCAGATATAATCAATCGAAAAGTGGTGTGTATTTTCATGGAAGTCCCCGTACCATTCCAAAGAATCTTAGTGTACAGATACACTAAGAATCGTATTTATACTCTGAGGTATGATTCAAGGTTTTTCCTGGAATATATACTAGAAATACCATCACCACTATTCTCACACTACCTGAGGATGATGGCTGAGAAAGCTAAGTCGAGATACCTTCTCATTTATGACTACGTTAAAGGTAAAACTATGGGAAGGTTGACGTTGTCGTCCCCTTATGACAAGTCATGTCCCGTAATTCAAGATGGAGTACCTATACTCATGCAGATTAACTCACGTGCTTTCTTGTTATGCCAGAGAAAGGAGGACATGACGAAAACAGCCTTGATAGCTGATTATCAACTGACGTTTGAGAACGGCGTAAGGATTCATTTGTCGAACCTAACACAGGTAGTTATTTCTTTATATCGGCGCCGTTCCACATTAATAACAGGTTCCATATCAAAAACGGACGATTTTACTTTTCTATCGTTCACATATAGGAGCGAATTCAAGAAAATCGGGTGTGATATTGGCATCGTGATGATGTATGAGGAGAAAATCAAGTATCGTCCGAGTCAACAACTTATTCGTCTGAAAAAAGGGGAGGGGCTGGAGTCAACCCTTTTCGTTTTTGAGTGTGGAAAATACATCCTTTTCTATGTGTCTTACTCAGTCGATATATTAGAAATATTTCCTGTCCCAAGAAGCGGGATGATCAGGCACCAACGTTTTGTCCACAGGTATCCGGTTGATATTAAGCTCCACTACACATCAAGTTTTAGAGGACAGTATTCAACAAATAAAAAAGGAACATTGTTTCATTTGATTCCTTTTTCCGTAAACGGTACGGAAGGTTATAAATTCGTTGATATTTATAAGAAATATGAACTAAGCCTATTGTGAAGCTGCACGGGTCCCGACACGAAGTGTAACTTTGTAGATGCAGTGGAGTCAGTCATGAGAAGACCAAACACAATCTGAGGTGTACCGGCCACTGCTGAGGTGTACCGATTACTGCTGACGGTACCCTCTCTCTAGCCACATGGTTAAGACATGGGGGACGCCATAGGGTCATTCCATGTCAAATCACCCAATAAAAACAGCATTTTGCATGGTACCCCCTTGGAATTTGCTGAAAACTTGTTTTTTGGGTACTTTTGACTGGCAAAGCCCAAATTTCAAATATTAGCGCAATCGGACAAGTGGTTTTGGAGATATGAGGGTCTCAAATTTCAAAAAAATGGTCCGAAATGGGTCGACCGCACTTTTTAAAACACTTATATCTCGGTAACTACAGGTCCGATTTTCATAAATGAGACATCTTTGGAAAGGGAATTCGATGAGGATTCCAAATCTGTCATTATATTTGGTATAGGATGAAGGAAAAGATATATGACCTTTTGACCTTTTGTTTGACCTTGAATTTGACCCCTTTCACGGCAAGTGCTTGAGACAGAATTTTCACAGTATGTACCCTTGAATGTTATCTACAACGTATAAAAAAAACCAGGAGGGTATTCTTTTTTGTTTCAGAGAAAATGTATGATGAATATTACATGGTATTCTACAAAGGCATTCATTCTGTGCAACACACTGCAATGCATGGTATTGTGTACGTGGTATGGTTTAGGTCTGTACCTGAATCATTTCTACTACAATATGTTTGTATTTTTGTATCATAACCAAAGGGCTGTAAAAGAGACTATATTGTTATTGGTTCGCATAGTGACTATTTTTTTCATGCCAGTTTTGCAATGCCCGATTCACTCTTCGATCTGCCATGCGGTTATTCACATTAGCAAACCAGGGCTTTGCACTAACGCAGGAGAGATTGAAAATTGGAAACCAATAAAATCTGGTTACCTTCGATAAAGATGAATAGTGAATAACCTTAATAAGTTGAAAGTAGATGTCCATTTGCTGCTTCGTATTTTTATATTTGTATATAGAAGACGAGGGTAACCACCTCCTGGATGAGCATTACCTGGAATCTCTGAGTGTGCCATTATACATTTCTGGTGGGAAACCAATGAACTCTCTTGGTATTGGGTGTTTTGAGATGTCTAAAAGTGGCCCGTGCCCCTCAATTGCAATAATGTTTTCGACAAAACGTCGCAACGTAAACCTTGACGCCACCAGGCTTGTTGCATGATTTACGAGTATTCTTTTGTTTTAAGATAATTGCCATGTGCTTGGTAGGGATTATTTTTCAAAATAATGAAGTCCTTTGAAGTACTTCCTGTATGAATTAGCACTTTCCTGCGAAAGTCAGACTTTTTCCCGAAACTCAGAAATTATGATTAGATTTTTCTCTGAAACAAAAAAGAATACCCTCCTGTTTTTTTTATATGTTGTAGATAATATTCAAGGGTACATACTGTGAAAATTGTGTTTCAAGGTCTCGCNTACCTCATGACATGACGCTTCTCGCTATTGAAAATCGGCCGGATCTGATTCCTGCTTTGGCCACCAGGGGGCACATAGTGAAAACACAAAATTTGCAATTACTCCTAAACCGGTCATCGAAACTTCATGAAATTTTTATGGTGGGTGTATCCAGTCAGGGTACACAACATATCAGACGGGTTTTTCATTCGACCTACATTTCAAGGTCGCAGAGGTCAAAAGCTGAAATCTGATTGGTCAATGACGTGAACGCTCTAACTTGAGAATGCTTTGGAATTTTCGTCTCACATTTTGTATGTTCATACCTCATGACATGACGCTTCTTGCTATTGAAAATCGACCGGATCTGATTCCTACTTTGGCCACCAGGGGGCACATAGTGAAATGACTAAATTTGCGATTACTCCTAAACTAGTCATCGAAACTTCATGAAATTAGACCTACATTTCAAGGTGACAGAGGCCGAGGGGTTATGCCCGCAACAGCGTGGCTATTTTTCACTTTTTCACTTTTGTCACTCCTTTCGCCTATTCTATTTATACAACTGTTCATTTGGAACGGCGTTCACAATATTTATCACGTCGTTATAAATTTTGACCCATTTTTTTCACCTTTCAACAAAACTGATCAATCTCCCAGTGAAGCATTTGTCGAAAACGGGTAAAAAACTAAAAAAACTAAAAATATGTTCAGTCGCTCCTGTAGTCGCAAGGCTAGTCGCCTAGAAAATCGCTCAAAAAATCCCTCCCCACTCAGAAGCGACCGATTAGCTCAGGGCATAAGGGAGGCGATGGCCGAGTGAAATGACCTGAGTCTCAGGATGGGCTCCAGGCGGCCACGGTGGAAGCCGAGAGGTTCCGCGTCGGTGATGAGGCCATTTCTTTAGGAAAGATCGAAAGCAACTGTTACATGAAGCTTTGATCCGAGAAGACATTCAGTTTGACGCACAACGAACAATTTCTATGCTCCAGTTTTCGGCCTAGAATTCCCAAGCGCCCCATCAGAGGATTTTGGTACTAATCTGGCGCGACAGAGTCAGCTGTATGTCAGTTTCGTATGGTATAGTAATAATCTTCACTATCGGACTACTGTTTTACGACACATATCAGAAGCAAGCTCCACGGTCACGCAGGAAAAAGTGAATATATATGCAGGAATATGTTTCTTTTTGGGCCTGTGAATGACTTGGCTTAGCCGACAACTACTTTTTTTCATTGACAGGATTTCAGTGCAGCTGTTACGAGTTGCCCACGTTTGCAAAGGCAGTACACGGAATACATAGATCCCAGGTGTTCAAGGGTGCGTCGAAACTGATCGAGAAACGATTCCAAGTCATCCAGAAAAGGCGGGGAAGTTAAGAGTCACCAGATCGATTGAAGGCCAACCTGAATGTCCCCAGAATTATTGTCACCCCCGAGGGTTCGCCGAAACCATGTCGGGAACTAAAATCGCGTAATTCGTGGTCATACTACGGGTTCAAAGACACCAAACTGAGTTTCCCCGAGATCCCCATCGCCAAGGAGAGAATCGGCCATGATCGTTCATCGTCGGCTGGGATCGGTTCTTCTAGTGACGTCATCAGATGCCGCACAGCCGACGACGAGATGCAGGAAGCAGTCATTGGACGATGCCATGGACGCCACCCAAGATATGCCAATCTCCACGCGTCTGATACGTCATAATGTAGACAGGGTCTACCAAAGGATGGAGAGTGATCCGTTATACCTCGCCAATCAGTTGTTTCAGGAAGCATACGCCAGTGATGACAGCGATCGGGGCTCAGAAACTGAGGAGAGGCAATCAGGTCGCCTGAACACATACATGATTGGACGGGGTAGGGTCGAACCGCCAAAGAACGTCTCGTCAGAGACGAAAACAACGTTTCGACGGCACCATTTCCGCCGAGATCTTTGCAACCACCGACGAACAGAACTTGTGACCTCTGGTGTGAATAATTGGAACTACTGGAATAACGACAGCGACTAGCCACGTGGGGGAGGGGGCTGCAGGGAAAGTATCGCGGGCAACGTCTTAAGAGGGCCCACAGGTTTGCGAATTAGGCCTATCACGTGATTGGTTTCATCATCATCATCATCATCATTTGTTTCGACTTTTGTAGCCCTTACGGACTGTAAGCCGCTGCTTTTTACAGTGCGCTTTATGGGGTGGTGGTGTCGATATCAAAGAAAAAAGCCAACAGTGGGGTTTGAACGTAACTAATCAATTCAACAGCAACAGCAACAAACTAAATAGACTAAATTACAGTGTGCGCAATATTCTCATACTCTCATATTCTCTTGCCTACTTACGTGTTGACACTCCAATTTGGCTGTGACCTACGTCCTTTTTTACTGTTACGTGATACACAGGAGAAACATTTACTCACCAGGAAGGTGTTATTAAAGGATACCCACGCACTTTCAAAAAAATGTTCTGGGATTTTTTTGCTGCGGGTTTTCAAGTTTCATGAAATAAAACCGTTTACGAAAATATTTGGACGAGTAGCCTATTGTTGTGTCCCGATTGTCAATGTCTGGGTTATTCCTCCATGCAGATCATATCCCAGCTGGCCTTCCACTGCCCCAGGCCTTTTCATAGAAAGATTTATGGTACATGTACATTATCGTGACTAGGTTCAATATCATGGTCTCTAGAGCTAAGCCCTCCTAAGGCGTGTTTGTTCGACTCTCCGCCGTAATGTTGTGGTTGTTTGAGTAGGCTCGGTATTGAGAGGTTACTCCCATGTTCGTAATGCATTTGACGATGCATTTTGATATTAGCTGAAATAAAATGAAAGAGTCAGTGAACCGTCAGCGTGTTGGACAGTTGTCACACAACAATCATGAAAATGATGTGCCTGTACCAGCGCAGTTCGCGAAATCTCCGAATTCGGAGACGTCTCCTTATTCGGAAACCCACCGTCTCCGAATTCGGAGACGTATCCGTATATGGAGACCGAAGGTTTCCATATAAGGAGACGATCAATAATGGAAATGTTCGCGTTATCACCGGCGCCGCGTACCAAACATCGGATGGTTGCTTTTATTGTTAACAGGTGGCAGTGGTAGTATTTTATCATTTTGCGCAAGCAATCAAGAATCCTGCCCGGCGTTTGTGCGTATTTTATCTCTAAAGTTTGATATGTATCTATTTTTTGAATGTTCCTATGAACCAGTATTTCATAGGGATCCACGTCAATCAAGACATGAAATAAAAGGCCCATGCTTGACCAGAACAGGACTTTGTGAAGTTTGGCTTACCGGTACAGCCATGTCCACATTTTGGTTCCCGAAGCCACCGCTAGGGCTAGCCCTAGCGGTGGCTTCGGGAACCAAAATGCCATATCCAATCAACCTCGTACCCAGGGTCTTTCGCTCCTTGCTGACGAGGTTACTTTACGGTCGCTTACAGACCTGGCATCACATAGTTATGATAATTATATGCTGCAGCCAGATAGATAACACTCGGCGAGGTAAAGGAGGGAGACCGTATCATACCGGTAGGATATCGCGGGGTAGTTCTAACCAGCATTGTAGGCCGGCTCTTTTTACTTGCCTTTCTCCGTGTGACTTGGCCGTGGTGAGACACACCTGGGCTCAGTTGTTCAAAAGATAACGAAGAGATAACGGCGTGTTAAACCTTCTTTTCCGTTATCTCCTTCAGTAGTGCTACATGTATTTGACGTTTTTTAACGAAATAAAAGTCGTTCTCTGAAAAATCTGTTTTGAACAGCCCTGGCAAAATGCATATTGCATAGTATACTATTACATGTAGGCCTACTAGTATTTTATTTCATCTTAATTCTTTACAGGAAATGGATGAATACTACAAAGAGCTTGCGGCCTCTCTGTCCAAGGATAAAGTTGTGTACCTTGGTAATCCAACAAGACGCCGCACTAGGTATTCTAAGAGAGCTCAGAATGCGATTAAGAGTGTGAGTTAAAAAGAATTGACATAATTTACCGGTTAACCTGTACTTCTTTTCAAGATTACATGCATGATATATTTGGAATTCTAATGTTTTTGTTACTGTTTGCTAATGGTTTTCTTTACCAGGTTTACCATTTCGCTCCTTGCTGACGAGGTTACTTTACGGTCGCTTACAGACCTGGCATCACATTAGTTATGATAATTATATGCTGCAGCCAGATAGATAGCACTCGGCGAGGTAAAGGAGGGAGACCGTATCATACCATACCGGTAGGATATCGCGGGGTAGTTCTAACCAGCAATGTAGGCCGGCTCTTTTTACTTGCCTTTCTCCGTGTGACTTGGCCATGGTGAGACACACCTGGGCTCAGTTGTTCAAAAGATAACGAAGAGATAACGGCGTGTTAAACCTTCTTTTCCGTTATCTCCTTCAGCAGTGCTACCTGTATTTGACGTTTTTTAACGAAAGTCGTTCTCTGAAAAATCAGTTTTGAACAGCCCTGGCAAAATGCATATTGCATAGTATACTATTACATGTACTAGTATTTTATTTCATCTTAATTCTTTACAGGAAATGGATGAATACTACAAAGAGCGTGCGGCCTCTCTGTCCAAGGATAAAGTTGTGTATCTTGGTAATCCAACAAGACGCCGCACTAGGTATTCTAAGAGAGCTCAGAATGCGATTAAGAGTGTGAGTTAAAAAGAATTGACATAATTTAC
>NMRB01000198.1:174350-187214 GCA_002633025.1 Notospermus geniculatus
ACAACTGATCGAGAAACGGTCAGATTAATTTTGAACCACCTTGATCCAGATGGCGTTTTCTTTCGACGACAAAGGCGGCTACGGAGAAGACGATACTTCAGTAGAGGCCCCAATGATGTATGGCATATAGACGGCTGGGATAAGTTGAAGACATTTGGTCTATGTGTCCATGGCGCCATTGATGGATTTTCCCGTAGAATTCTGTGGCTAGAGGCTGCATCAACCAATAATGATCCGTATGTTGTGGGCAGGTACTTTGCAAAAGCAATTACTCAGGCTGGTGGTTTACCTAATGTGGTCAGAGCTGACCGAGGTACAGAGAATGTGAACATTGAACAGATGCAGTCTTTCCTTCGAAGCGGTAACCATGATGTGCGTGCCAGGCGGCGGAAATAATTATGGGCACGGCGGAAATAATTTTCGCCAGGCGGCGGAAATAATTATGGGCACGGCGGAAATAATTTCCGCCAGGCGGCGGAAATAATTATGGGCACGGCGGAAATAATTTCCGCCAGGTGGCGGAAATTGAAAATTCGAATTTAGAATTAAAAATAATAATTTAGAAAGAAAAAAAAATATTCAGAAAAAAAAATAAATATGATACTTTCCAGCCACGGTAAGATCTGGATACATGTTTGCAAAGTTCAAACGATTCTCTGGATTGTAGCTGCAGTGCATTATTGGGTACCCATTTATCTGACTCGGATGATTCAGATTCAGTGGAATCAGTTGACCATTCGATTCATTTGCAATCCCATAGCAATGGAGCTAAGCTTGATGCTTCCCTGATTGATGTGAAACAAGGCAGTGAAATTCAAGTTCATGAGGTACACGTAAGTGGAGATCCATCGACAGACAGTTTCACAACTGCCAGTCCTAGTGGTACAGCATCAGACACTTATGTCTACAAGGAAACAGACTGCCATTATGACCGCCCCTTCCCAAGGCATGAATGGCCATCTAAAGAGTGTAAAAACAAGAATTGCTTTTTAGAGCCATGGCTTCTGTCTGAGGATAAACTTCTAAACATATCTGGGTTGAAATGCTGTCACTTCTGGGAACTCGTTTACCAGCAGTCATCTTATTGTGCAAATGAAACCATAGGTACCGGTACAGGATTAGATATTGCTGCACGGGTATTACTGTATCGATACAAGATAAGGGCAAACGTGGACTTCCGTGACCTTGCAGCCACATTTAACGTATCACATACAGCGGCCAGAGAAATATTTTGGTCACAATTATGCAATCATCTCTTTCAGAACTGTCATATAAATAGTATATGGTGGAAGTCACAAAGTCTACCGGAGGAAATAGACCATGTATTCGATGAAGTTGTTCACCGTCAATCACCCTTTCACCGTCAGCTTTAAATTAAGGAATTAAACCCTCGGCTTCGGGTCTTGGTTGCGACACCAAACCCGCGAGGGTGGAGCTAAAATGTAGTCCAAACCCGAGGCGCTTCGCCTCGGGTTTGGACGGAATTTTTGCTCCACCCGAGCGGGTTTGGTGTCGCAACCAAGACCCGAAGCCGAGGGTTTAATTTCTATTCTAAAATACCTCAAACTAAACATAGTATACATAGGTTCAGTGCAGTTTGATTGCAATAAATAGGCCTAAGATATCAGGGAGGACGCTCCGTCGATGACGCGACATCAGTGAATCACGCACTGTGTGTACAAACCTGTACATCGTGCCTACATCGTGTACATCTGTGTGCAGCGCTAGCAGCAAGCTGCAGGAGTCGAAATGAGGTCGCAGGGCGCTTTCTTCAACGGATTATCCGCAGGAAATGTACCTAATGGTACAAAACCTCGTTGGGATAGGTCACTGAGTATCCACCTGGCCGACATTCGCTGCACTACCTCGCTGAATGCTCGAAGCGAGAAATGTTGGACGCACGCCATTACACTGAGCGGGTCTTGGTTGTGTCACCCAGACCCGCTGCATTCAGAATGAGGCTAATGCATTATCCATTTGAAACATACGCACGAGATACCAAGGTATTTTAGAATCTTGTACCACACCAGTTCATGGAACACCTTGGTGAGCAATTCTGCGTTAAGTATGGGGTACCAGCAAACCTGCAGGATGTGCCTCGGATTTCTCTCATTTGGTTGGCTTGTGTAAATACGTACCGGTACAACCAATTCCATCCAAAGTTTGCAATTAACTTCACTGACAACATTGAACAAATCAGAATGGCACAGTTACTGAAGGAACGACTGAACATTGACAACTTTCTGTATTCAGAGGAATATAACTTTGATGATGTATTGAAGAATTTCCCAACAGTACCGTACGAAGTCAATCGTGGCAACATATGGACATTCGCAACGTAAGTGCTATGAGAACACAGCTTGGTTTGCCAAGTGTTCCAGCTGAAGATGCCCATGTCTTTCTTGAACTCTGCCTCGGGCCATACCTATACAGGCGTGCACTTTGCATACATTACTCATCTTCGGCAAGTGGAAGTTAATGCAGATGTAGCAGATTTTGACAACATCTGTGACTACTGGAATGCCATGAAAGTACCACCTCAAACATCACAGATCTACTTCACAAGTATCATTCAGCCACCAACCAACTGGAATTCAGAGAAGTATTTTCCATGGCCAGATTCTGGATTGAAATTGGTTACAATGAAGCTTCCTTCAGCTAATCGTACAAATCGATCTGCAAGCAATTTCAAAAGGCCATTGCTGGCCTTTGCAGATGTCAATGACAACTACTTGAGTTTCACGGGACCCCTAAAACAACTTGTTGGATGGAAGTGTGGGTCTACCTGGACAACCCCTGACTTGGGAAGTCGTATGCTTGTTTCCGATGCGCATGTCTTAGCCTTGCTGATTCTGACATTAGGAGAAGGATGCCAACAGCCAATAGTTCGCCAATGTCACTTGATGGACCCAAAACTACCAACACATCTTCAACCTGCTTTTTGTGGACTTGAAACCAGCCAAAATCAACACATTCCTTCATCTGAACCTGGTGTCTGTGGACATGCTAGCCAGAATACTTCCTCTGAACAACGAAGACGGACATCCCGTTATCAGCCGTACACCAGCAGACGTAGGATGACACCTGCTTGGCAAGGTTCCCCACCACAAATACGAGTGAACTTGATCTCTCCATTTCATGGCTTGCTAAATGATGGTAACACATGTTATGCCATCTCTGTCTTGCATACCCTTAAACATGCATCGATCCATGAGCACTCACAAAGAAATCTTGTGGCTAGAAACCTCGACCATGTTTTCCAAACTATGTGTGCAAACTTAACCAATGCGGGGGATTTTTCTGCCATTCCCCTGGTGAATGGATTGAATTCTTCTCTTCATAGAGATACATTTGTGGTTCCTGAGTTCCAAGATGCTGGGGAGTTCATGATGGTTTTACTTGAGAAACTGCACGTGGAAGATGATTATCTTACTTCTTGGCCTTGCCAATTTCAGTGTACAGTTGGCCATCTTACTGTGCAGATGGATGGTGGTGACCGTTTCTTAATGCACTTGACAATACCAGCAGAGATCCAGGAGATTTCTGTTGAGCACATGTACATGAATTGCCTCCAGAACTCCAACATAGTTCAAGCAACATGCCAACATCCACTGAGGAACAGAGTTTGTGGAATGTTGACACACGGGGTAAAGATTTGCATTGAGGGTGAAGTTACTATTTTTGGTATTAACAGGCACATTGACATGCATAGCACCCGAAAGAATGTCACCAAATTAAGGATAAATGATCAAGGGACAATCAATGGTCAGGTTGCAGTGTCAGTGATAAGTCATATGGGAGACAGAACTGATCAAGGGCATTGGATTTGCTTTTTGAATGATGTGTCTGGTGGAACAGGTTGGTGGAAGTTGAATGACTCTTTTCCACCAGATCATTCCTCCCCCTGGGAAAGTCAGAGCAATGACTTAACAATCAATTATGTTTTATTCAGGAGGCAGTAAATTCATATGCATATTGGTGGATATCATGTGCTCATCATTGAGATTTGAAACGAGCACTACTTGGATTTAACTGAGGATGTACTTGTTGATACGCTCCCAAAAGCCGATTTCAAAAACAATCTTCCATGGTATTTGTGGCACTCAAGGCAATGGTGAGTAGTTTCCCCTCATGCTTGCAGTTTTTGCAGTATTTTGAGAAAAGTGTATTTCAATGCAGTGGTGGATTTAGCATGTGACTTTGAAGAAATTCTGAAAAAAAAAGTTGAAGCCGTAATTTGGCCCTTACGGGTACATTTAATAGCATCTGATGAATAGAAACTGCCATGGCAAAGTGTGACAATCATTTTCTCCAAAAGTGTACACCGGTATGTCTTCTGAACATGAACTTTCCAAAGCATAAAAGGAAAAAAGGGCGATCTCCTTGATTGAATTGAAGCACTGATCTACTCCCTGGTTACCCTAAATGTTACCCAGGAAGTACATTTGTTGGTGATTGACCCTCAATAACGCCCAGGATCAACCTGGGTGACATTTAGGACCGTAAACACCACCAAACATTACTGTAATGATGATGCCATAGCAAAGCAGTAGGCCTACTATTGCCCAGGACCCATATTCATAAAACTACTTAAGTCTACGGGTGACACACATCCTTACTTCAACACAAAAGATAAGTATCACACTTTGGCTTAAGTATGTTTATGAATATGGACCCAGGCCCCGTATTCATAAAACTACTTAAGTCTAAGTATGACACTTATCCTTTGTTCAACAAAAAAGATAAATACGGTATCATACTTAGACTTAAGTAGCTTTATGAATACGGGGCCTGGATTTTGACTGATGAGACACAGATCATACTTGTACCTTGGGCACAGGTTGATAATGACGTGACCATGATACTGGGAGATGTTTAGCTCCTAAGGGCCGATTTCACAAAGGGTGTTAAAGACTTAGACGCGTGTAACTTCGTCAAATGCATGGTGGAAGTGCATGTATTTAGTGAAGTTGCACGCGTCTAAGTCTTAATTTGTGAAATCGGCCCTAATTGTGCCTAAGGGTGATCGTGTGTGATCAGGTCAAACTTTGTTCACCCATTTGTTGTAATGTAGACAGCCTTTGTTTGATTGGAAGAATGTTATCATGTCAATATACAACTCACCCTCACCATAACGAACCCGGCCTTGGGTCCAAGGGTAAAGTTCGTTTCAGCGAGGTAACCGAACTCTTGAGACAAATGTCAGTTACAGTAACATAGATCGCACATTATCATGCACAGATGATGTAGTGCTACATGGTTGAAACAATATGAGAGTTTGCATGAACATTCTTCGAAAAGAACCTTAGGCAAACAAAGTGTATGTGAGTAGCCCTAAGTAAAAATATTTGACTAATTCAATGGCTAATTCACTTGGGTTGATTACAGTTATCTGATCGCTTGATTGGTAAATATTTTGGGTTTATTCATCACAAGTCAGTCACTGTTTGACATTGTCTTTCCGAAGTTAAACTGGACAGTCAATATGGGTAGCAGGATGAAAAAAAGGCATTGCTGGAAAATGTTGGGGTCCATGGGATAGAGTTTGTTGGAATTCGGTCGAAGCTACTCTCAAACATCTACAGGTTTTGTGCATGAACCAATAGCGGGGTTAATGTAACCCTTATTGCGACAATTCCCATGTTGATAAAGTGTCAGTGACCTCTCAGGCACGATTCTAAAGTATAAGCATGTACGGGTACTAGCTTTAGAACTTTAAGCCTAGGCCTACATGTAGGACATGTACCATGTAACTCTCTTAGGGCTACCGTGGAGGTAGTATTTTAGATTCTGCATGCCCTAACTGACAGTGAATCAATGAATAAAAAGGTGACAATAGCCCTGAAAACACCTTTGGTCACACGCCACTCATGATAAATAATTGACTAGCAATTGAATGGACCTGTCCCTTTTCCCATGCCTGACCCACATTGTTTGGTGCTATGAAGTGTTATGTCAGTGTTATGTTGTGCTGATTATAGCAAGAATATTTGGCTATTCTATCCATGGTCTACACCCAAAGTGGTGTCTTCTTCAAAGTCCTTTTTTCATAAAAATAAAATATTGTTTTTTTCATTTTTTGGGTTTTAATCCAAAGATAAGTCCCTGCTTAAACTGCCTACCCATTCTTGCCGAAATATAACATCATTTTCACTGACTTCTCTGCAGCTGAAAAATCCATTGTTTAATTTAATTAGGTCATAACCATGCAATTATTCCATGGTACCCAAAAGTGATGTCTCCACAATATGATGTATCATCCCTGCAAGTTTGAAGTCTGTATGAGTTACGGGCGCAGAACTGGACTTTTTGATTTTTCACCTTCCAGCCCCTTTTGATACTTTGAAAAATACGCAATTTTTCTGCCCAGTTAAGGCAAAAACTTAAAAGATTTTGTAGATCCATATTCTGATATTAGCTTTATCTAATGGCCTCAAAATTTCCTACAAAATACGAAAATCTCAAATTATCAAAATTTTGATAATCTCAAATATCTCAGCAACAACTCAACATATTTTGATGAAACAAAGCCCAAAATCCTTAGAAAGTTCCACTCTATCACATCTGCAACAAATATCACAAAAATATTACATAATAAGAAGTTTGATTTTTAGTGTTTTTTTCTGATGAGCATAATTACGATATTTTAAAATTTGCAAAATTTTGATGCAGAAATATGACCAACAAGATCTATTTTCATGTGGAACAAACCGTGTTTGAATTGTCCCAGAAGTATTTGAAATATTCAAAGTATCAGGTGTAGATAAACTAATGTCCATGTACACCCCTCAGCATTAATTTATCTACACCTCATTTTTTGAATATCTTGTGCACAAATTGACCAAATTTGATCGGGTTTGTGTTATATGCAATTTCCATGCCTTGGTCAAATAATTCCAGCGGTTTGAAGTGATTGCTTTCACGACAACATTATGTAATCAGCTGTCAAAAAATGACTGTCAAAGTCAACTTTTTTTATTCTCAACATACTGATTTTTAAAAAAACTTCGGGGAGATAAAGATAGGCATTTGTTAAACACTATTGTGGAAGTTCTTGGTAAATTTATTCAGCAATTTGGATGATATCGACGTTTTTCAATGACTTTCAAAGGCCAAACTCAAGACACTAAGTCAGTAAGCACCCAATCGCAAGGCTTGTTTTTTAAAGTCCTTATTCATAATCAATTGGCTTATACCTCGTCCGAGAAAATTTTGTGATCGCCCGAGTAACTTTTCCGATTCCCGTTCATTCTTTTATTGTTCCTCTGGCGAGGTTGGATGTAGGCGTAATATGTGAATGACTGACCTCGGGTATTTCAATTTATGATAGTCCACATAAAGAATTCAGTTTTCATTCAGTTATTAAAGGAGCACGGTATTGGATCTCAAATGCACTATTTGACTGCCGACGTAGAGGGAGCCACCTAGCGGCAGTAAGACGAACTACAAAAATGCATTACAAAATGTACGGAGGAAATCGGGTCAACTCGCCAATACGTCGTTGGTCCTTGCGTTGGCGAGTGGCACAGTGGCGCCGGCTGTCGAGAAAAAGTGGCAATACCGTGCTCCTTTAATATGATCCACTGGTCACATGTTACAGTTTCGTGACGAAAAATTTATTATTGGTGACGTGGTGGTAGTCTGAACAGGGGCTGTGTCAACCACTGCAATCAGATCACGGCAAAGCTCCTGGGGAAAACCTTTTTTTCTCAAAAACTGTTATGATTTCCCGAGTGGAATTTTAACATGACTTTTTTTATGAGTGTTTTCAAAATGTATTGCAGAAATCAGAAGATTTTCACACAAAATAAAACATGTTGATTTTGTAGCCTTTTTTGACAGCTGATTACATAATTCGGCGTAAAAGCAATCACTCAAAGCCGTTGGAACAATGCGACCAAGGCATGGGAATTTCATATAACAGAAATCCGATCAAATTTGGTCACTTTGTTCACAAGATACAGATAATTAACGCTGAGGGGTGTACATGTATTATCAGCTCACGGCTGTTTGAGGCTTTTGAATCCTTCCATCGAAATAGTTTCATAACCTCTTTAGGTTCTAGACGATGAAGTAACCTGTCTTACGTGTTTCTTTAGGTGTTTAAAGTCTGGTTCAGAACAACTTCGGCCAAAGCACCCAATTCACCCCAGTGTCTATTTCACCACCCCCAGTCATGATATCAATGACTGCCAGCTGTTTTTTTTTCAGTCAGTGACTGGTTATGGTCTGTTTGTGGAAAACTAGGACACAGGAATTCCTGTATTTCTATGTCACTTAGTCGCTATGTAGCCTATTTCATGGAATCTGACCCAGACATACTTCTTAAAATGGAATATTTTCAATGTCAGTTTCAACATGAGAGGCACACGCTTTTTCCATCACAACAGCGATATTGGGTTTTACAGAACGTCCATCTTTGGGACAGTAAGAAACTTAGAAACAAAGTATGACCTGGTTTGGCACAGCATCCGCCTCGTTAATGCCAATCATTTACCAGGAAAGTAGAGCACCTCTAAGTGGGGCCTCCTGGCTTGTAATAACAACTGGCTCATTAGCTTGGCCGAAGTTGACTTGAACCAAACTTTACATCGTTATGCAACAATGAGAACGTTGCATCATTGCTTGCTCATTTGCATTTCAAACGACAAACTTTGTACACAATGGAAATTCCATAGCTTTCTTTTGTACATCTAAGCGCACAGATATTAGAAATATCAGAAATGCGAAATTTGATTCGATGACCGCATGCTTTAGACAAAATATCAGTGCATGCTTTCCTATCTTTCTATTTGCCAAATAGCCATTTGTGAGGAAGCTATTGTGGTCAAAAAAAGTTAAGTACATATTTCACCATGAAAGAATCCTCGAAGTAGAAAGCGAATGATACAGCATCATAGCTGAATAAGTACCAATCCACAATATCAACATACAAACTCGATCACCACAGTGGGTTTTAACGGTCAGAAAGAGCAAAAAAAAAGATAATGCGATAAAACCTGTACCAGGTGTCACCCAATACCATGGAGAATCGACTCATGAAGAAACGAAAAAAAATCTGTTGGGAAAGTTTTGTGTAAAATGCATTTTTTCAAATTCATGTACATTTTCCTGTACATTTATGTATATACAAAGTATATGACAAATTCCTTCTCGTAATTTCCGTAGTTTCTATTTTCAGCACATTTTACATTAGATTACCCTTTTACGGGGTTCTCCATGGAGCATTTGACAGAAACCACCCAGATAATTTTAACAAATGAAATATCAAAGCCACAAAATTGGGTAGTTTGTCCCATAAAATTCAAATATTAGGTCCTAAGTCCAATAATAAGGGGTTAAAATTAACAACCCCAGTAACAATTCGATATTTTATCAGCTGGAATTAAATGCGGTAATTTCCACCTAGTGCTCCATGGAGAACCCTGCAAAAGTGAAATCGACTGCAAAATGTCTTGAAAATGGAAATTACGAGAAGGAATTTGTCATATACTTTGTATATACATAAATGTACAGGAAAATGTACACTCATGGTCAAAAATAAATGGACAGCAGTTTATCTTGAATATCTCCAAATCAGTGGGGTGGAGAAAGTTGGTCCCGACATATACAGTAGCAAATTTTCCTGGCTATCTAATGGTATCAGTGTCGAAAAATCCTGCTGAAAGCCACATTTGACAGAAGGACTTTTGTAACGGCATGTTTTTTGCTACTTTCTTATTTGCACGATTTCATTCAAAATTTTTATATCACTGTGTTCTACTCATCGAGGCCTTTCATAGTATATCCTGTTATTTCAAATATTCTGTGTAGAAATGTGATTTTGGGGCACTTTTATCAAAATTTTGTTGCCCACGCTTGCAACACCTTTGACAGAGCCCCTTGAACCCAATGGTCGTGCTGGTAGATAAAACTCAATGGCCATTGAATAGTTTGTGGGATTGACGGGGTGTCAACAGGCTGTGAATTGGTCCACTACCAGGAATCCAATGAATTGACGCAGCCTGTTATGGAAATTGACCCTGCATGAGAAACACGACCTTCATCCAAGACTGGGTTTCTTTACTCATTGTGAAAGAGAAATGACAACACTCAGTTTTCATTCACCACCACAACTCACAATAGTGCAGAGGCCTGTGTCAAAGGTGTTGGACGTGTGGCCAAAAATATTTNATTTTCGAGAACGCAATTCCATTGCAGAAAGAGTTCTGTTTGAAAGTAACCTCCTATTTATAAGTTAACCTCCAGTAATTTTTCTGCCCCTACGAAAAATATAAGCATCTGTGAAGGGTGAAATTCTAGTATCTGAACCTCGAGCATGTCTTTGAAACGTCAAAATAATGAATTATAATGTTAGAATAAAAATATCATGAAAATACCACGCAATCTCAAAATATCGTTACAAAGTAGACTTTTAGGATAGATCGTGCATATTTTTCTGAAAAGGGCTTTCATAGTGATCGTTGATTGATTCTAATAATTTCAGCGAAAAAAAATATTGAAAACCTTTACCCAGTCAACTGGTATTTCAGATTATCAAAAATATCGAAATATAAAAATCGAGATCTTTTCAAAAAAATTTTGCTTTGTAAGTAAGCCTTTGATATGAGAAAGAGAATGTTGAGATTTTTCAGAGCTACCATTACAAAGAAAGGGGCTGGAAAGAAAAGAGATCAACTTACGGATCATGCACTTTCTAGCAAACCGTACGGATATATTTCGTTGAGACTTGTCAGGGCAAGATGCATTGATAATGTTTTGGGCTAAGGTATATACATGCCATTTCTTCCTATCACTCCTACTCTCCCTCAATCCACCCTTGCCTGATACTCCCCATATTAAAAATAGACAACATTAATGCTTTGGTATACACGGTGCTGCCACCTGTCTGAGGAAAAAAAACTATAATCAACCATGTAAATAAACAAACCGTAATGTTTACAATTCGACCTAGAGCAGCTTAAAGAAAAATTTCACTGTAAACAGCTCTCCAAGCTGTTCGGCAATGAATACCAACCATTTCATGCGGATTCCACAAAATGACACAAATGCTTCTCTAGGGGAGAGATACCCATTACGTGTAAATATTGACGAATATCCGTGAACGAGTCTGACGTCAGCTACGTGAGTGTGTAACCTACTCGCTGGCAGACATCCGCCCGACACTGCTCACGGAGTTTTATTTCCAAAACAAACATACCACAGAAATTCAGCGGATGTGGCTCATGTTCTTGGGTTTGGCTGGGTGATTTAAAGTCCAATTGCGTCTCATTTTTACAACTTTAGACAGTTGGGGATACAATGCTGATCAAAATGCTTTTTTTCATTGAAAAGTTCCAACTGGTTAAAAAGTTGTAACATATTGCATGGTTTTGGTCACAGGAGGATGTTCGGCTTGATTTGTCGACGTCATTAGCAGGAATTTGCATAATGGGCATGTATTTCAGTGCTGTAATGGACTTATGCAACAATTTATGTGAAACAATGAAGTCATAAATTTGTCTATTGGTAGGACCTAAATACATGTACGTAAGTGAAAATGAAATTTATCTCCACATTCGATGGCTCAGATGTGATTTCATTTATTCCTGCAATATCATCACGCATAAACTAGCATTTTCGACCCTGGCAAGTTCCTTACTGTACGGAAGTAAGCTCTAGACAGCTGACCACCACTTCATAGAGGAGCGTCGTCAAAGTTCACAGACCCAATAATTTACCCACTAACAAAATGAAATCTCATCTTACAGAAAGCATCCGGTCGTTCGTACCAAAGGTTTTCTTGAACAATAATACGGCTATGCATCCAAATGACATCATGAAAATCACACAAAGCATTGCTGTTATGTGGTCAACAGCTAAGAACCATTGGCCCGTGAGGGATATTTTTGTGGTGAATGGCCCAACGAGGCTCTCCTTTTCGTAAACTATGATGAGCAAAGCAGTAAGAAAGTTAAGAGCTGCAATACCATATTCCTCAGTCATGTTGACGATTATACTCGAAAAAATCAAAGGACATGATTAAAGCCATGAATGCTGTAATGCTCGGGTTTGATTCATCATTTACGTAGGGTTTTCATACGTGCCATCGAGAGCCAATTCAACTTTCAAGAGACCTCAGAATATATATACAATTTTATCAAAATAGTCTGGAAATCAAATTTCAACGAATAAACGTTGTATGGGACGTTTAATGATGAACACGTCAACGCAATCTAATGCAAACAAACGTATTGGTGACTTGTGACAGAAGCCGAAATTACTAAACGACGACAAATAAAGTTATTTTTTCGGTCAAGGTCAACCCTCTAACGGCATTTGAATCCGCCCAGTACTGTCAATAGACTAGTACCTGGGGCCATATGCATAAAACTACTTAAGTATGAAAATCCCAAGGGATTCCCTCAAACCACCACTAGAGTGGAAATCTTAACTTAAGGGAGATGCAGAAAGCTACTTTGGAATAGTGAAAGCCTCAAAATCACCCTTAACTCTAAGTGTGGTCACAGTTCCCGTAACTGACTCCTTAACTTCACAGTTGTGGCAGGCACAGGTTGGAATATGCTATCCATGCTGTTTTAATGCATGCTAGCCAAATTGGCCGGGGAAAGTATGTGCTAGGCTAGGGTGGGATAACATTGAACTGTGCCAAGGATTTTGATTTGACAGACCATGTATCCTCTTTCTGTCCTACCAATTTGGTAACCTCTTTTTTGTTTTCCACCGTTAATAGCCACTTTACACAGTTCCTAACATACTAAAATGTGCATTACAGCATTGCCTGCAGTCATGTTCATGTACATGCAGCCTACATTTGAGAAACCTTCCTTAAGTATAACACTCAAGAAATCTGGGAAACCCCTT
>NMRB01000198.1:187604-215411 GCA_002633025.1 Notospermus geniculatus
GGCGAACGGTGGGCAATGAAAAATATTACACCGGTGTACCAGCGGAGAAAGTCCTAAACGTTTACGAAGGATAATATAGCACGGGGACTTTGATTCCAAGTGGACGGTTTTCATGTTCACACCGAAAGGAGCATAAGACCAGTATACTGTTTGTTGATGTAATACCACTCTGATGATACATGTATGAAGCGTAGATGACGTAGATGTTCGGCCGGTGCCTTGCACGTTACCAGAGATACTAGTAGTTCATCTGCGAAAACGAATTCTATTTCCTCGTGATAGCTTCCCGAACAGCCGGTTCTGTGAACATAGCTTCGACGAAGAGCCGGTTCTGTTAAAGGGCCTCTAGAGGCAGCCCAGCATGGCTGGGGAAAACCCCGGGGAAAACCCAGGTTCAATACCTCGTAATGGTGATTAACGTTAAAGTGGCGCCGCCTAGCTGAAGAACCGGTACTGATAGTAGCCTAATGGCGAGCTGCCTCTAGAGGCCCTTTAACTATTAGTAGGAGCCTTAATATGATAGCAAAAATAGATATCCGTCTATTTTTGTTAAAATGTAAAAAAACTATTGTTGTCCTGAAGTGTAGAATATTCAAATCAATCAATAATGTTCACAAGCGAATAAAACATCATATTTGTGTGTATGGCGACTCCGTGACTCTGAAAATTTTCAGTTTTACATGTATGTCAATTTGAATGGAGAAAGAAAATTGATATTATAACCTGCGATAAGTTTGACAAACGACTGATCGTTGTCCGAAAACACAGCCACAATGTTTGATGCCAATGCAAATTCTGAATGTATCATACATTCTGTAAGCAATGAAAACATGCACGTAACAGTTTTAGAGTATCAGTAGGAAAAAACTTTCCTCTGGTGAGTGTACTAATGTATTTTTTTATTAATTCAGGGCTAACTCTAGGCCATTTTAGAGAGATGCTGTGCCATGCCCTAAATGGCGACGGGGCGCCACTCTGCCCTTTACCCCTCCCCCCGGCGCCGTGCCCCTAAAAAGCTTTAGAGGTCGTCCCAGTGCCCCTCCCTCATACCCTTTGTCATGGACCCTTTAGGTCATATAACCTCACAAAATGGCTTAAATTTGCAGTTGACTTGAGTTATAGTTTTTTTTAACTCTCATGCTTCTCAAAGTCTGATAATAGGGATGCACGAGTGAAAAGTGCCCTTTTCTAGGCTACAGTGCACTTTTCACAAAGTTTGCACCATGCCCCACTGAAATGCTAAATATATTTGCCTACAGAGTAACATCTACCGCACACCGCAGAGGCTCTCAGCTTGTTGTTTCAATCGAGGGCCACTTGGTGTGCTAGAAGGGGGAAGCGGTGCACATGGGCCACGGAGGGCAGTGGGCCATTTTGATTTTCTCCCAATGAACTGTTGCGAACAAGTTACACGCTCTGAAAATACCCCTTTGTATCCCATAACCTCCTTTGTTATCTCTCCGCAAAATATGTTTTTCAGACCCTTGAGTAAAAATTGAACCAAACAAGAGAAGGACATCGGAGCGATGTCAATGGTTTCCGTTGACTACTTAGAGCTAGTTAACTGTGACCTTGACCTGTGACCTTGAGAAGTATTGCGTAACTGGAACAGGGATCCTTTATTAAACAAATAGGGGATGGTTAATGCAGGCTTCTAAATTAGTGTTCCCCTGAAATTCTGAGTAGATTTGCATTTTAGAACTGTCTGAACGTGACCTTGACCTCTGACCTTAAAGGTCATTGCATAATCCGAAAGGTCACCTCTGATAACCTATGTGTATAGGTGAAGGTTTTAGGCTTCCACCATCACCAGGCTCTGACTTATCTCGTGTTATCTGTGACAACTGACTGTGACTTTGACCTCAGACCTTGAGAATTATTGCGTAACTGGAACAGGCATACTTGATTAAACTTACAGCAGATGGTTAATTCAGTCTTCTAATTAGTTTTCTCCCGAAATTCTTAGCAGATTTGCACTTTAGAACTGTTTGACCTTGACGTTGACCTCTGACCTTCAAGGTCATTGTGTAATCTGAAAGCTCATCCTTGATAACCTAGGAGTAGATGAAGGTTTTAGGCTTCCACCATCACCAGGTTCTGTCTCATGTTATTTGTGATGGTTGACTGTGACCTTGACCTCTGACCTTGAGAAGTCTTGCATAACTGGAACATGATCCCTGATTAAGCCTATCGGGGATGGTTAATTCAGGCTTTTAATTCGTTTTCCCCTGAAATTCGGAGGAGACCTGCGGTTTAGAACTGTTTGACCTTGACCTTGACCTCTTACCTTCAAGGTCATTGCGTATTCCCACTTCGCCCCTTCCCATTTCGCCCCCTAACAGTAAATCCATTAAATACTGGTAGGTAACCCTAACCAATAACCATTAGGGGGCGAATTGGGAAAGGGCGAAATGGGAAGACACCGTGATAATATGCTGTGTGAATGTTTGGTTAGCGGATTCGTTACTTGATCAAGACATTTGAGCGTGATTATATGGTTTTGTGAACAACATCCGTGCCTAATTTCAGGCCACTTATATCATATTATTTTTCGTCCTTTACTTGTCACATGGTAACTGGGTAACATTCTGGGTATTCTGGGTAACATCTGAAGTAAACCTGATTTTTGGTGAATTTTTAAAATTTTCTACTTTGAAAGCCATCAATTAGCATAAATACAGATATCAACCGCCTTCCCTCTGCTGATCACTATGAATACATCTACTTGGGGTGGGATGGCTATCAACAAAAAGAACAGCTACTGATACAGCTATCAACTGCCTTCCCTCTGCTGATTGCTATGAATAGATGTATTGGGGAGGGAGGGCCATCAATTAAAATAACAGCATCTGATTTTGTGCTCTCACTGCTTGACTGGTAACATGTGGTTGTGCACCGTCTGGGAATTGGTCTTTCTGACAAAATAAGCCCTGCTCTTTATAGGATTCCTCAGTGCATCCTACCTTTTCCTGGCAAGCCATTCGTTGCATTATTTGAATCAAAAAAGTAAATTCTATTTGATCTCAAAATTTATGTTTGGTGCTACTTCCGGTATGCTCGACGTTACTTCTGTTTGTGCAAAATGTAATTTTGTGTAACTTAGCAACAGTGGTCCTAATGAGGTCGGATTTGATTGGATGTCAGTGCATGTTGATGTCCCATCATGCCTCAGCACGAATTAATATAAAAGGGGGCGCTGTGATCGCTTTCGTGAAAATCAGTTTTTTACTGTAGTTGAGCCCTAGATGGGTTAGTACTTTTTAAAAACTCTTTGCAGTGAAGATGTACCGGTATGTACAAAACGTCTGGTGCTGCAAAACTAAAATAATAGGTGGCGCTGCTGACCTATTTCCATGACCCAGTGACCTACATAAAGACTAGTTGAGCCAAGGTAGTCATGTTTGGGATCGAACTAAACGTAATGGAATGTAGGTTTGAACTGACCTACTTCAATGACCTACTGACCTACTTAAAGACCAGTTGAGCCAAGGTAGTCATGTTTGGTATCAAACTAAAGCTAATGAAGTGTATGTTTGAACTGGCCTACTTCCATGACCTAGTGACCTACTTGAAGGCCATTTGAGCCAAGGTAGTCATGTTTGGTATCAAACTGAAGCTAATGAAGTGTATGTTTGAACTGACCTACTTCCGTGACCTAGTGACCTACTTAAAGACCAGTTGAGCCAAGGTAGTCATGTTTGGTATCAAACTAAAGCTAATGAAGTGTAGGTTCGTTCCATGACCTAGTGACCTACTTTTAAAGACCAGTTGAGTCAAGGTAGTCATGTTTGGTATCAAACTAAAGCTAATGAAGTGTAGGTTTGAATGGACCTACTTTCATGACCTAGTGACCTACTTAAAGACTAGTTGAGCCAAGGTAGTCATGCCTGGTATCAAACTAAAGCTAATGAAGTGTAGGTTTGAACTGACCTACTTCCATGACCTAGTGACCTACTTAGAGACCAGTTGAGCCAAGGTAGTCATGTTTGGTATCAAACTAAAGGTAATTAAGTGTAGGTTTGAACTGACCGACTTCCATGACCTAGTGACGCACTTAAACACCAGTTGAGCCAGGATAGTCATGTTTGGTATCAAACTAAAGCTAATGAAGTGTAGGTTCGTTCCATGACCTAGTGACCTACTTTGAAGACCAGTTGAGCCAAGGTAGTCATGTTTGGTATCAAACTAAAGCTAATGAAGTGTAGGTTCGTTCCATGGCCTAGTGACCTACTTTAAAGACCAGTTGAGCCAAGGTAGTCATGTTTGGTATCAAACTAAAGCTGTTTGAACTGACCGACTTCCATATCCTAGAGTCCTACTTCAAGACCAGGTGTAGGTTGAGCGAAGGTAGCTATGTTTGGTATCAAACTGATGGGTATGTTTGAACTGAGGTACTTAAAGCCATTGGCTTCGAGGTAGGCGTCTTTGATATCCAACTAAAACTTACGAAGTGTAGGTTTGAACTGAGCTGCTGGAACGATCTAGATCTCCTCACCACAGTTGGATACGCAGAGCAGAGAGATACCAGCATTGGCCAGCTCAAGTTAAATACTACATTTCTTTGCATTTGGCAACTTATTACTTGTATGCTGTAGTCTGTGACGGCTCTCTACTTTTCTAATACGCAAGGGCGGTCTTCAAATTGGCTGAGAAGCCAATTTCTAGTTTCTGAATGTTTTGACTAGCGGATTCTGATTTTGAGTGACAGCATATTTTGTGAACTAACTGTGTAGGAGTTTTTGAGTTCCGAGTTCAAAAAGTAGGTGATTCTTAAAAAGAATTTAACTAAATATATATAATGTTCTTGGAATGTTTTGATTAGCGGATTCCGAGGTGATCATACTGAGATTTTGGTTTATCCATATGAAGTAACGAATATTACTGAACTGCAGTTTCCGAATTGGCAAGGTTTACTGCTGAGCATTTTGCTAAGCCGTAAAGATATTGATTGATATAAATCCCGGGATATAAATTTTCGAGCACATACGTTGAACACGTTCGATTTGGCTCAATTCGTTTTCTAGTTACATTTTGCTCGACATTAGTATCATGTTTCGGTACTTCCGATCTACTCATTAACAGTTGCATATTTTCCGATTGCATCACTTTCTCAAATTTCCTGCGTATTTCATCAGGTATACCTGATTTCAAGAAAGGGAAGACTTTATTGGGAGAGTGAATAGACATCCCCGTTATGAGACGAGGGTAGAGCCACTGAATTGGGCAACTGTCAGCTTTTGAGTTTTACTCGGTAGCGCATGTGTGACCATTAGCCGATATTTACACGTGAGGCCTACATTGTGTGTTTTTAAAGACAAAGAAACAAGTACTAGTAATACTAAGGTACAAATATTGCTATAGACAGAGAATTTTAACATGTAACACCTGCGGTTAAACATCTATAAGTTTTGAGGAGTTCTCTGTAAAACTTACATAGTAGGCACCCACTGATATTAGCAATGGCTGAGGAAAATACCGGTGAGGCTGTTCTTGATGCAAAGAAAGAGTAACCAGAGAATCGTGCAGCTCCATTGGTGCAGAGCGAATTGTTCTAGGTACTGCATCTCTGGAAGAACTCATGACCATTGCCGGTATTACGGATAAAAGCGGCAATTATTGATTATTGCAATGAAACAGAAGGCCCCCTTTTATTGTCCGAAATCATGAAACGCACGGGCCTCAACTTAGATATTTGGCTCGGTAATTATCTGAACAACGTCGTAGACCTACATTTCGACCGAGTGGAGCATCATCAGATTTGACATCACCTGGTCCACGACCTAGTGAGTCCTCAGAGTTATTCAACCGAGTCCAGGGTCTAGAAGTGACACTCGGAGGTTTACCGTTCGAAAAGCGAACACTGGCCGAGCAACTAGAGGAGGCTGAGAGTGAGATAGAGAGATTGACGAAAAAAGTAAAGAGCAATGCTGAGGCTGGTGACCTAAAGGTTAAGCAATACCAAGAACGTCTGAAAGCTACCAGAGAGTCATGCCAACAGGAAATCAACAAACTTCAGATGAGGGAGTCACATGACCAGGAAACCAGCAGACTACAGGAATCGCTGAAGTGCGCTAGTAGTTCTTGTGACCGTGAAATAGACGAACTCAACGAACGGGTAAGGAAGGGGGAACACGATGGGATGGGAACACGATGGGAACATTGTAAAGAACTCGACTACAAATGTACCTTTCCCAGAAACAACAATCCGAGATTGAAGATATGTACCAGAACTACCGTAAGGAAGTGGACATAATCAAGAAAGAAGCCAGAGCAGGAGAAGATGAAATGAGGGAAGATCATCAGAAAGAAATTAAATCCGTGAAACAGGAAGCCAAGGCACATGAAGAGGAGTTGTTGAGGAAGGCCAAGGAGCAGACTAACTATGAACAGAAGCCACCGGTGATAGCTCAAGGCCATAGGGACTCTTCAATCAGTTCATCTTAGTATTCACAGAAATTCCTTTCCCCTGGCAGACCAAATTCTCGAAGTGAAGATGAACCTTGCAGGACAGGCCGCGATCAAGAACAACTGCAAGCTCAAGTCAAGGGGGAACAGGCAACCTGCAACCGCGACCAGCTGGGGCCCGCCTATACTAAAGAGGAACCCCGTCAGGTGTTCCAGAAACAAGACACACGATCCCGGCTGAATCAGAATCAGTACCCCGACCGAGACAAGGACAACGGGAGGTATAGTAGAAGTAGAGAACGGTCAGGTAGTGGAAAAAGAATGTCTAATAATTATCAAACCCAGCCACAGAGGGATAACAACTATCAGTCCCAGCTACAAAGGGACAACAATTCGGTAGGCCTAGCTACTTTGAGAATGCGAGGTACCAACCCCGTTCTGAAGCGAATTCAGGAGAACACAGACCGAGAGGGCCGACACGATTCCAGCATGATAACTCATATCGGACTGCTACGGAAGACCTCCCTGGTGGACCACCCCAATATACTCAGGATCACAGGCTGCCTACCTCCACACCGTATCACAATCGGGAAGGACGACCTTCTTACCACCAGCTTCCCGAAACAGAAATATCAGCCGTACATCAAGATGAGAGTAAAACGAAGAAGAAGTCGAAGAAGTCAATGATTTTGGAGCCTGAAAGCTCGTCCGAATCTGATAATGAACAAAGTGATGGCGAATTGTCCAGCACAAGTAGTGAGGAGGAAGGGGACGTGAGCAAAAGTAAGAAGAAGACAAAGAAATGGAAACGAAGCAAGTCACCGGCGCTCTCAAAGTTACCAACCTTTTCAGGAACAGGTAAGGAGTACTGGGGGAGCTTTATTTTCCAATTTAAAAGGATAGTCCACCGCCATCAGTGGAACACTAAAAAGAAAGGAGATCGATTACTGGATTGCTTAACAGAGAAAGCGCTGACGTATGCCATCAATCTCAAGACAGACGATTATAAACGTTTGAAACAACAGCTAGCTCAACGGTTCAAGATTGAGGCACCGCCTGCAGTAGCCAGAAGAGAAGTCCATTCGACCAAGCAACGAGAGGATGAGACCATTGAGGACTTTTCTCAAAGGGTCCACATTGCGGCAATCAACGTTTACCCTGAGGCTAGGAAAAAGACTGTCAACGATATAGCTGTCGAAGTGTTCCTTCGAGGGATGAAGGTCAAGCGGGCTGCTGAAATAGTTATGGAGAAAGGGCATGAAGATACCTTCACAGCTCTGAAGTGCGTAAAGACCACGCAAGCGAACCAAAGGACTCTATATGGGAAGCCAAGTCGTACTGTTAGGCGGGTTTCCTTTTACGATGGCAAGGAAATTGACGAGTTATCAAGTGTACAAGCAGTACAACCTAAGCCACCGGTGAGCCGCAGCACAAAGACAACAGGGAGGAAAGTTGTACCGACAGTTCAACAGAACAGTCCTACACCTTCAGTGGTCAATTCGCCAACAGCCACTGTTCCGCCAGCATTAGGGCCAGAGATCATCTCATTGATCTCTGCCTCCGTGGGCGAGTACTTGAAACTTACAAACCAAGTTCAGAATACCAGTACACAAGGACGAAACAGATCGCCGTCTCCTAATCGTTTTGGTAATCAGAGGAATCGGTCTCCGTCACCATCACGAGGAAATCAGTGTTATAATTGCGGTAAAGACGGACATTTTGCTAGGGAATGTGACTTGTCCGAAGCCCAAGAAGAAACAGGGTGGTAATGATGCGACGCCACAAGCAAACCAGACCAATCAGATGCCGTTAAACAGACAAGGGTGGAGCTAAGCGATCGAGTCGCCACCCCAGACACAGGAAAAGATCGCCAAAGTTTCTATACACGGAAGAGTTGTATTTGAATTTACCAATAGAAGAGAAGCGGAAGCAGTATGACTGCAGGGATTGATATGTGACTGTTGATGACATTAGAACTTGGCCTGAATACGCCAAAATGAATGACATCAAACCAGCCAGCAGCGAAGAAATGGTATACACCCCCAATCATGAAATAAACAAGAAGGTCTTACTATGGCAAGGTAACATTTTTCGATTGGAGATTGACGCAATAGTTTTTTTTTAATATATGATGAATGTTCTGTTAATAATATATTAATAAGGAGAGCATGCGATAAGCACAGTTGTGCTTAAAGTGCATGTCTCCTCTACAAAAATACAAAAGCATCTAGTACATTCAACACAAGAGGAAGCAAAACTAAAGACACAAAAAGACAACATAAGAGACACAACATAGTGGGAACAGAATAGTAAATTTAGTATACATATAAATAATCAATTAAATAGATACTGTATGAACGTGTACACTGCAGAACTGCACTCCACGAACGGTAGTCCAAACATAATTATCTGACACGCCCCGTTCGGAGAATGTACCTCTGCACTGCACCAAAAAGAGTGAAATTATTGGTGATCGAGAAATTTTTCTCTCCAAAAAGGAATATATCTACAGAGTTAGGTAAGGAGGATGGAAAACCTTAGAGATATCTGAAAAGAACAATTGCCTTTGAGGTATAAATGATCCACAGTGGAAGAAAAAATGAGAAGGATCGTCGATATGGTTTCCGGGACAAGATGTACACAAAGGGTTTGCACTTACATTGTTAATGTATAAATGATAATTTAGAGCTGAACAGTTATTTCTGAGTCTACAATGAAAGATATTGCTGAAACGGGTGTTGCTGTGAAGGTATACCATATTGGTGGTTTCGGTAGAGTGTCCAAAAATAACGTTCTAAATTGGTTTAAATATTGCAAGAGATGTTGATTCACGGATTTCTGGTGGGAGATTATTCCAATCAAGTACAGTGGCAGGAAAATAAGATTTTTAAAAAGACTCAGTGTTACACTGAAAAGAAACAATGTTAGATTGATTTCGCAGGGCATATCGATTTGTTTGACCAACAGTAGGTGGCATAATATGATGTAAGTATAAGGGTGTTTGACCATGAATAATTTTATAAAACATGACTAATCTGTGTAATTTTCGACGAAGAGAGAGTGTAGGGAAACCACATTCTTTATATAGATTTACATTTGAGCAACTGACTGTTAAACCAGTAATAACTCGGAGACTTTCAATCTGAATTTTTGAAGCTTATTACTTAAAGCGAATCGATAGCGGATTTTGTTTACATTTGGCTGGTGTTTGTAAACACAAAATTCAGTCAATCAGAATGCACGAAAAATTCTTTGTTGACATTCTGGAGAAGTTTGTTTACATTTTTTTCCGAAAATTCGTCCCCTTTCAAATTCTATTTCTAAATCAATTTTTTTCGATTTCGATTCGCTTTAAGTAGTCTGGTATTCCATCCCAAACCACGTCCGCATATTCCAGAATCGGCCGTATAAATGATTTGTATAATATACTTAAATGTTCTCTATGAACTTTGTATTTTAGATTAACTTTGTGTTAACTTTGTATTTTAGACACAATAGTTAACGCGGCCAATCACTCCTTGCTTGGAGGAGGTGGAGTCGACGGGATTATTCATGAGGCAGTGGGACCTTATCTTCGTGAAAAAAGCGCCACTTTTGGAGGCTGCGAGTGTGGCGATGCCAAACTGAGTGGAGGCTACAGACTCCCAGCGAGGTATATCATCTCTACCGTCGGCCCCCCAGAATCGTCGAGAAGATCTACTTAGGATCGAGCTGCTATCGAAGATGTCTTGACCAGATGAGAAATCATGGACTTAGAACCATAGCCTTTCCTTGTATTTCTACAGGCATTTATGCTAATCCGAAGGAAGAAGCAGCTGAAGTTGCACTAGGATTAGTGAGGGAGGCTCTGGAACAACATGGTGACCAAGTAGACCGGATTATATTCTGTGTATACCTGGAAAGGGATGAAGAGATATACCAGAAGTTACTACCCAAATACTTCCCAATAGTCGAAGAACCAATCAAGGTGCTGAGAACAACCGAAGAGCAAGATGACTGGGAAGAAGGACCCAACGATAATGACGACGACCCAAGTACTAGTCATGAGAGCAGGACACTTCAGGAACGGGAGGAAATCCTATCACAGTAGGGGTTGACGGGAGTATTCATGACGAGGTTATTCATGATGCACAGAAGTCTAGGGGGAAATCAGTACCCAATGCTGACGAAGGCTCCTCAATGACAATCGCACTGTCTGAGGGCTGTGTCGTCAGCGGGAATTGTAGAGTTCGTAAAGACAATGGTAGACCTACCTTAGGACGGGGTCGACAGATTCGCTGAGAGACGGTACATCTAATCGCTGTTTGGTGGGTGAAGCTCTGTTAAGGTCTCCCGATACATATGCTTTCGCGCCCAAATGTCAGCGACTCCGCGACTTGGTGGTTAGTACGGTTCGATGAATATAACAACCCGCATGTCGTCAGGTCTGCGGTTTCCCGGATTATAGGTTGTTCCTGAATTTATTCAATGACATTTCTTACCGCACTGCATGCAGAAAACCTACATGGATTCAAAAACGTATTGGGCGAAGAGGTTCCCTGAGCTTCAATAAATTTTTCAATAGCTTATAATCAGAAGAGGTCAGGAGCTGCCCAACGTGGGTTATTTACCTATGAATACTACTCATGTCAAGTATTGTCAGAGGGTGTCTTCACTAAAACTGCTCTCATTTCTACACCTTGCGAGATATTTCGAAAATTCTTTTTGCATCGGATACCTTTCATCAGCACGGAGGGCTGTACAGAGGGATTTTTGAAAATAATAATTTTCCGCAATGATATTGCAAAAAATCATTTTTGCACCATTTTGGGCGACTAATCAGCCAATTAAAGCTAACAGAGGATGAATTTTGAGAAATCCCTCTGTGCAGCCCTCTGGGCAACTTTGATACACCATGTGTCCAAAGGTTGGCCTTTAGTCCTAATATGATGCAAATGGCGTCAAATCTAGTGAAAAAATATAGGGTAGTAATTAACCTTCCTTAATTAGTGTACTGTACTTACTATCATGTTGCTTTTTACATAAATCGACAGATAAGGGATAGAATCATCATAGAAAGGCAAGAATAGTACGATATTTCCCGACGCCCTCGATTTATGCAGCATTGATTTCCAGGATCCCAAAATTTTCGCATATGTATCGCAAGACCTTAAGAAGAATACTGATGCCACCTGCCAGCAGGTTTAGGAAGCACCATCCTCAAGTGGACGTCGGGAAAATAATAGGGAGGTTCAGATCAGCGATTTATCACGGATCCTTATACGTATACGGGTCAAAATGTACACAAAATTTATCCTCGTTGTACAGAATTCTATCCGTACAGACGTAGGCCTATAACGATCCGTGATAAGTCACCGATCTCAAACTACCTAATGACTTACAGATAGAAACATTTGAATGAAAAAATAATAACACTCCAAAATGAGCTTATATACATGTATTTTCAAAACTCCTTGTGCATGGATGCGATTTTCAGCTATTCGAGAGTTTTCGCAACGCCCCCGAAACGCCAACGCGAACGTCTATCACTTTGTTCGGAGCTTTCTTGGTGTCATCGCACAATGGGATTGGTGTTCGCGTGGCGTTTCAGGGTCTTTTCAGGCCACTGTGCAGAGGGTCGTGAGACAGGAAGTGGGCATATTTCTTCTCTTTACATGGTCAAAATGACTTTTTTGAAATTTTCACAGCTGAAGACCTTGTTTCATTCTGCTAACATCGGTGAACGAATTGGTGAAACATATTGAGGAATGACAGCGTTATCACGATTACGAACTGACAAGTCTAGTGCAAAAGGCATAGGGACCACACACATCTTCAACGTTTTCTCAAAACGTGCCTAGTTCAACATAAAATTATATTAGAAGTATAAAATACCTCTACCTGCACATGAATATTCATCGCAGTTGGTTATCAACTGTGACTGGAACAAATGCCATCAATATTCAGCTGACCTGTTGTGTTGAGCAAAACTGGGTGGAGATTATGGCTCGTGTACTAGAAGCCTCCTTAAAGCTGACATGTTTGCATTACTCCGTGGCTTTGGCTGAATAAAAATATACTGCAAGAATTTTTTTAAAATTGTTAGTACAGTTTTTTTTTAAATAATTTATAATTTTTTAGTACCAAAAAATCCTAAGTGTACAACGGGCACTAGAGTCAATGAAGCTTCTAGAATACGACCCCCTGTCTCTTTCTAGAAGTGAGTAAATTTGTCCTCGCCATTTTATTGGGTTTGACAGAATTGTGTGAATTCAAATTTAGAGCGGCTGCATACATGTACATTATTTGAAATATTCAATCTCTCCAAATACTTCGACGGCAGAGATGGTGAAGGTCATTGAGGAAATATTTGTCAGCGCTTAAGCCCTTAACGACGTCCATGAACTTTATTTGAACCAGCAAATCTCGGTATAGCCTTAAGTAATATTCATATATAGTAAATTGACATTGTTTAAAAGAACAAATGAATTACAAGGCCTTGAACTGGAATCATATCGATTGATAACCATGATAAAGACAGGAATTGGCGCTATTGTCTGATGAATTTTTACGATCTGATCAAAAGAGATTTATACCAGAGTTGGAGTCCATAGCTCATTCCCCGCCGTACCTGTAATTAAACCCGTGCCGAAAGGCAATCTTGTTAGGCTTACTAGGTGCGGAGGCTACCGTTTCGTACTGCAGACACTGCACCTGCGGTGTCTGCAGGAACGCTGAGGAACCTCAAGTTTGGCTCTGCGTAAAAATATGACCACGTCCAGCAACAAACGGAGGAATCCGGTGACGTAGATCTTTATATGAAGACTATCCAATTATGTGCTTCACGTCTGCCTTGACCGACACTTGAGCTGCACAATTATAAGATCGTGGGATAACGGTCGAAATCACGACCATATAGACGAACTGGAGGTCGTGATCTTTGTATCCGTTTGGGCTTGTTCATGGGAAGAGCCACTTGGAGATGCACATGCGCATGTGATGGTGGAAATAGCGGTTTCAACTTTGTCAGCTATTTTAGCCAATCCAATGAGGTGAGAACAATTTCCGAAGATCTGTAGAGGTGTCAATGTTTTGGTATCGAGGAATGGATTCGTGACTCATATATCTAGAAGACAAAGAAACGAGCGAAGCCGTCCCGATTTCCACATCTGGTCCTTTAATTATCCTAATGGTCGACAGAGGAAGTTTGATTCCACGTTTGGAAGCATACTGTATAGTATGCGTTAATCGGTCGGCCGGCGAAACTTGTTCGAATGGCAGATCGTTGAATATCCGCGTTCTAGGCCAAGTTAAATTGATTACGTGTCTCTCCATACAACACCATGTCAATTCCAATGAATTTTCTGCTGGTGCACTAAAAAGCCTTTTTTTGCAGCAAGAGGGCCTAGGACAACGAAGAAATGTGACACGATGGTCAGTCAGGCAAGCAATGAATGCAGACGTGTAGGCCTGAGCACTAACGAAATTGACCGGAGCACGATTGATCAACCCGTTATCCGCGAGAATAATTAGCCTGAACCTGAATATTCAACGATTTTCCATTCGAACAGGTTTCGCGGGCCGACCGATTAACGCATACTATACAGTATTTGTGACCCTCCACAACAAAACCAGTGTTAACATGGTTAAGTCGCACGGAAAATGGGCCTAAACGGATTACATGACACCAGGAGATAATGAACGAAACAGAACCACTCAGACTTCACTATAGACAGACAATACTGAAATTGATAAATATGACCCTGCACCACAAAACTACTCATCAGTCTCTCTGAGCTTGGCAAGTTGGCACCAACGTACTTGTCAATTTTAGTATTGTCTGTCTGCCTATTGTGAAGTGTGAGTGATTATATTTCTCTCTCCATCTCCTGTGTCATGTCAGTACGTATAGGCTAATT
Source organism: Notospermus geniculatus (assembly GCA_002633025.1). Classification (NCBI taxonomy): domain Eukaryota; kingdom Metazoa; phylum Nemertea; class Pilidiophora; order Heteronemertea; family Lineidae; genus Notospermus; species Notospermus geniculatus. The sequence continues at coordinate 201,908 of NMRB01000198.1, forward strand.
TTCCGTGCGACGTAACACTGGTTTTGTAGCGGAGGATCACATTTATATTTTTTGGGGTGGCCCATGTAACCTTTCTGAATGTACCCCATACATGAGTGTTCCCCACCATTGTCTGATGGACAAAATTGTGACTTGATAAAGTTGCCACATACAAGAGAAAAGTGTCTGTCTGTCTGCAAAACAATAAGAAGAAACACCGCCGGACTGACATACGGAAAAAATGGCCGACGTTACACCGGAATCTAGGTGAAATTGATCGTGTATTTCATGCGCTGATTGTTTGTAGTTAAGAAAAAAATAATATGTTGGAAAGATCCGTTCCGAATCACACGACTTACATCAAACGGAACCTCAAATCGGCCACTTACGATGCGTCCTTGTACATAACGAGATTCCACGTGCGGTCCACAGTCGAATGCACTCTCTTCTGTTGGTGGAATGGTCAAGCCATTGGCGTCATATATAGTATGACTTCTCAGAAATGTTTTTGTCGGCCCATGGAAACTGTCTCTGATCACCTCTGCGGTAGGACACCGAAAGATAACTTAGGCCGTGGGGTGACAGGTTTGGTAGGGAAGGTGAGTACATGAGTTTGGCCGTGTTGAGTATACCGGATCGTTGATATAATCATATATACTTCATACTTATCATGCCAGTGTCTATAAACTCTTTCACGCAAAGGGTCTGTCGATATGCAAATGGTCTGTCGATGACGTGGCCAGATGTGACGGGAATCTAAGTCCCCCTGGATAGAAGTCGGGTTTAATTGTTCAATAAAGATATACATATCATCATTTCGGCGTCGTGAGCCTATTGGCTCTTTGCCATGGCTATAGCCTTCGTCACCAATCAATTTGACCTAAGTCTTAGAAAAAAGATATCAGTAGTTTTTTCATGGGCACAAATACTCTAAACTCCCACTTACCTGGCTCATTCCTGAACTCGGAAAAATGACTAAATCTAAAGTTGAAGATACAGGTGGGGGTGTGGTCAGAAGCAGTAATATCCTGTCCACTTACTTGTCCCACTGTCGAGCCTGGCAAAGAATGACAGTGTGAGATATTTTCAACTTAGGATTTGGTCATTTTTCCGAGTTCAGGAATGGGACAGGTAAGTGGGAGTTTAGAGTATGCAACCAGACCCTAAAAAGGTCTTCCGAAAAACACCATGGTGAAAAATCCGTGCAAGTTTTCTGAAAACCCTTGATTTCCGGAAAATCGTTGGTGAAGGTTTTCTAGGACCCCAATATGGTTCTACAGAAACCCAAGTTTTCCAGAAAACCTGTAAGTGGTTTTCACAATGATGAAGAACCCTCACGGGTTTTTCAAACGACCTTTTAGGATAGGCCGTGCAGAGGGATTTTGGAGGTCCTTTTTTCTGAGTGCGATCGTAACTCAGATTGCATTCCTACGCCCTATAACTCTTATGGTAGTAGGAATACAATGTGAGTGCAATCTTTTACACCATAACATTCAATCGATTATATTTTTATTATCATTTTTTTTTGTTTTCAAAAGCCAAATTATATGTATAAATGTGGAAGTATCGATTTCTTAGATGCACAACCATCTCATATTTTTAAATGGTAGAACGATTTACAAATCGTTTATTTCTTTTTCCTCGCTGAAGGACATTGAAAAAGGTAAAACTATGTAAGCTTATGAACTATATGAATCTGCGGCCGCTTTAAGATGAGGAAATATTTTATATGGCGGACATTGTACAAGAGGATGCTCGCAAATGAACCACAGTTTCAGCACACAATGATATTTAGAGGGTTTTTAACGAAGGCCCTTGGTTCTGCAACAGGCCTGTGTACCTGACAAGTTTTGTTGGAAAATTTTTTGTTCATATCTGGTAGTGCCCTTAGATAAATGTCTGCTCATTTCCTTTCCTGGCTGGGTATGTGCGGCTCATTTATTTGGGGTCTACACGTAATTGCAGCAAGGTGGCATAATTTAACTTATTGAGAAACGTATTTTCATTTTGTGTGTCGTTTTTTGTGCTCTGTTTTGGACACTAGTTCACCATACAAGTAAAGTCGTCTCCTATATTGGCAAATTTTCGACCCCAACCGGGGTTTTCCTCAGGCACTTTCGAGTAGATAATCCCAGAATTGAATAAGCTGGATCATAATAGTGGATTAATAAGTTGTATGATGAAGACATCATAATTGTGGATTAATAAGTTTTATAATGAAGAAACCCTGAAAAAATACGAACGACCACAGTTTCTTCCCTTTTTTCAGTGTTTCTGCGAATATCGGAGACGATTTCACTTATATTCTTATCGTTTCTACCACAATCTCGTCCCCAGTGNCGTTAAACTCGATTCGTATCAATACCCAAAGATAATCCCACAAAGAGAGATAACAGGTCGTATATCGGAGCTGTATGTTCTCGCAAGGATGCGCCTGGAAGGACAAGTCAAATATTACTTGGCTGTCTTCAGGTTTTCTCTTCATTCAAGGTACGTTAAATGTGTTTTTTGCGGCAGCGCGTGAAAAAGGCGTTTCCTCAGAAAGACCCATGTCCGCAGTTAAAGCACGACGGTATGCATTAGGTGACTCTTCATCCCTCCCCACCTTGATGAGACTGGTCTCCTGTCCAATCTAAAAAGAGCCAGTGATAACACCGAGGTTGAGCTGATACTATGTCGAAACAAAAATGGCCGCCATACCTTCATCACTTGAGAAGTTCAACGTGCTTTTATCATGTTTATAGGTAACATGCTTCAACTCATTCGTTTCTGTGTAGCAACCTCACAATGCCTAATTGATAATTTAGTTCATTCAAATAGATAGATTTGAACAGTCTGGTCGAGCATGCATATACGACGTTGCCTAAAGGTCAAAGGTTACGTCGGCCCTCGTGAGACAAAAAACCTGGCGGGCTAAGTTTAAAGCACCTCGTAACACTTGTCATGTCCAAGAATAGGGAGTTTTCGCAAAGCCCCCGTGACACCAACGCGAACGTCTATCATTTTGTTCGGTGCTCTCTTCGTGGCATCGAACAATGGGATTGGCGTTCGCGTTGGCGTCTCGTGGGCTTTGCGAAAACTCGCTAATACCAGGCGCTGAACGCGAGAAACCAATACAGTAAAGGCTGGCCGTCAGACATCTCTCTAGTTCGCACAACTCGGCTTCTGCCGCCCAGCTTCAACTCTTCGTATCCGTCAACAAACATTGTTACATGTAGGTTTGGGAAGCCCTTGTCATCATGTAATAAACCAAATGACTGCGTTGCGTTCAAAATCGACGTACTGTCCATACGCGTGTATATTTTTTTCCCAAAGCACGATTTAGAGCTTTGGTCCCGTTTAAATGTTTTCACCGAGGAACTTAGGGTGGCTTTCCATTGGAGCGTTTCCGTGTGCGGAATTCGGTGCCGAAAAGTCGACCCAATTCATTTTCATTCAGGTGTTTCCATGAACGCGTTTGGCAATCGCGAGAAGATCGACTTTTTCTTCTCGCGAGCCAGAGGCCCGCGCGCGGAAAAAAAGTCGATCTCAAATCGACTTTTTTTCAACTCGCACGCTGAATGCACATGATTTTTGAGCCGTGTTGAAATTGGCGTCAGATCGGCAGGGAACACGACGGCAGTACCAATTCGGCGCCAAAACATCTGTGTCGTAACGCTTGAATGGAAAAGATCACTAATCTCGCACGCGTCTCGCTTGCCTCCGAGCGTGTAACTACCGCGCGGAAACGCTCCAATGGAAAGCCAGCCGAAAGCTGCTTTTGCACGAGGCGTTTGCGGACGTGGTTTCGGTGGCGGGAGCGGGTGCGAGTGAAACAGCAAAAGGGAATCACGTTGGATCAATATCATCTTGCAGGTGGTCAAAAAAATTGAACGTTACGATACTATACGCGCTGGATGGCGTTCAAGTGATGACCATCACAAAAGACCTCGAGACTTTTTTCATCACTAAAGTCGGTATGGTGACTGTTCACAGGCACCCAGTATCGGTGTGCTTGCGCACAAATTATAGTGCAGTTCACTACAGAGAGGGAAAATGTCAGCGTGTTGTTTTATGCAGTAAGCGATATAGGAAAAAAATGAAAGTTTCCTCCGAGTGTGCATCGTTCGATTTGATAGAACACCGTCCAATTTTTAGTCACACCAGCAACGTTCTATTCTTGGAAGGATGTAAATTACGCACTACTTACACTGCAAAATTCCTAATGATCAAAATAGGATGCGAGGACTCTTTCCTCCGCATCTCAGTTTTTGAGTTTGGTTACAAACATTGTGGAACTTTTGTGAGGACTGTGTCGTCGACAGGGACAGTGTATCGAGTTCATTATGAGAGTGGACCTATCGAAGTGTTCCCACCGGAACTGGCTTTCCCGTGAAGGACTATGGCCAGTGGCCAAGGGGATGACGGGCTACACGACGTGCAGTACTCTTCACTCTTATGGACTGCCTTATGTCGTCTGTTCGAGTGACAACGATGTTGTTCTGGTACTCGCGACAGACATTGGACTTTTTTACGACTCGATGAAAACTAAAGGGACAACATGTAAATAGCATTCGACGCATAAGCTGAAACGGGTGAACACAAGAAGGGAATTCCTTAGGAGACATAAGAAGTTTTTTTACATACGGCCCCTGGTCCTTGTGCAGTCTGATCCCGCTTTACCCTTTCGCATATCTTCTTTGCCAACTCAATTTACGCACACGCACCACTGTAACGATAACATCAAATTTCGTGTATTTTTGTTTGATATCATAAAACGTCTATTGCGTCCCGATTTGACGACAAAAGTGAAAAGGTGGACGTTTATTTTGGAAAATAAAGAGGAGTAATTACATGATCAATAATTTTTGTATTGCTTTTTTCTACCATGAATTAAATTTGCTCCAGTCAGTGAATGACATATACAGACATGGAAAAAAGTAAATGGACAGCAGTTTTTCTTGAATACCTCCAAACCAATGGGATACAGAAAATTGGTCCCAACATATATAGTAGCAATTTTCCTGGGTATCTAATCAGGTATATTAAGCGTCGAAAAATTCTCTGAAAGTCACATTTTGACAGAAGGAATTTTGTAAAGGCATGTTTGTGGTACTTTTTTGTCTGCATGATTTCATAACGTTTATATCACTGTGTTCTACTCATTGAGGCCTTTCATAAAATTTCAACTGTTCTGTGTAGAAATGTGATTTTGGGGCACTTCCTGGAGAAACGCTTAAAGGAGCACGGTATGCGATCTCTAATGGGTAATTTGACTGCCGGCGTAGAGGAAGCCACCTAGCGGCAGCAACACAAACTATAAATCCATTACGAAAAGTACGCAGTAAATCGTATCATTCGCCGAAACGTAGTTAGTCCCTTGGGTTGAAGAGTGGCGCAGTGGTGGCGGCTGTCGAGAAAAAGTGGCAATACCGGGCTCCTTTAAGGTACTGGTAAATATCGTTTCAGGTGGTCCAAAAGATTGAACGCTACGATACTATATACGCAAAAGTGTAATCAAGTGATGTTTACCTCAGCAGATCTCAAAATCTTTTTCCTCACCAAAGTCGGTTTGTTGACTGTTCACGCGAAGCCACTGTCGGTGTGCGGACGAACAAATTACAGTACAATTCACCGAAGGGACGATAAATGTCAGCGAGTAATGTTATGCAGTAAGGGAAACAAGAAAAAGGTCAGATATTCACATGGCTGTTCCTCGTTTGATGTAATATTTGGTAATCCGCTTTTTAGTCAAACCAGCAACGTTCTCTTCTTGGAGGGATGTAGACACGGCGTGTATAGTGCAAGGTTCCTTATCATCAAAATAGGGTGTGAAGACACTCTTCTCCACACCTCGGTTTTTGAGTCTGGTTATAAATATTGTGGAACTTATCTGAGGGCTGTGTCGTCGATGGGAACTGTGTATAGAGTTCGTAATGACAATGGGCCTATCGACGTGTTCCTACCTAAATTGGTGATACCTTAGGAAGGGGTCGACAGATTCGCTGAGAGACGGTACACCTAATCGCTGTTTGGTGGGTGACGCTCCGTTAAGAAGAATACTGGTGCCACCTGCAGGTTAAGGAAGCACCATCCTTTAATGGGCGGATGTAAACATTGAATGTAAAACAATAACCTCAAAAATGAGTCTCATACGTGTATTTTCAAAGCTACTCGTACATGGAGGCGATTTTCAGCTATTGACCAATTGACCAATAGACGGCGACAAACACTGGTGCTGGTTTAAATCCGTTTCAAACAAATATACCCACGGGAAGTCGAACAGCTGAGGTGTCTTGTCAAACCCGAGAAGCCGTTGAATTGGTATCTGAAATCAGCACACTTTGTGGTAGCGCTGTAATCCCACATGTAGAATATTTTCTGGTCAACAACTAAGCGGCTGTTCTGAACGTCAGTCCATGTCCAAACTCTTCCTTCTTTGCGTAAGCCGATCCAGAATGCTTAAAAGGAAGGCAAAGAAATAATGTCTCAGCAGTAAACAATCTTAATTCATTGCATGTAGGAAAATAACTATCATTCGTTTAATTCGTGCCTGTTTCAACAGGAGCTGTCAGGCAGTTGACAAACAGGACCCAGGACATGAATCTCACTATTAATCTCATAATTGTCATGTTAAGTATCTTAGCATTTTCCTAGTAAGATCTTAGTTAGAAAAGTCTTAGTAATATTTTTTCTGACGAGATTCTTACAAGAAAAAGCTTAGTAAGATATTTCATGTAGTAAGAAAAATCTTACTCAGAAAAATTTTCAATAATATTTCTTATAAGAAAATCGTACTAAGATTTTTCTTGCAAGAATCTTAACAGTGATTTTAACTTAAAAACTTATATTTTGACTGCAAAACTTTGTTGAAAAGTACTGCCACCACATTGAAAGTTTGGCACCAAAAAATGTGCAATTTGATGAACTTTGCAAATACATGTATATCAGCATGACAAAACGACCTTAGTCTGACTTGGGCTGTTTTGCCCTTTATATAAGAATATGGATTCGATTATGCCAGTCACATGGTAAAAACGATGGTCCATTGATCTGCAAAATTCATTATAAAGTAGGCCTGCGACACAACCTACAGAGAACTCTGGGGAATGCGGAAGTGAGGAAATGTCATGATTTTACTTTTACTCAGTCTTTTCTAGAGTTTCAGATTGTAAAGTTCCACTTGAAAAAGACCCCGCTTGGGGTCGAAAATTCGTGAATTCTGGAGATTGACTTCTTGCTTATTATCATTTTTTGTGTCAATTTTGTGCTTTTCTTTATCTTGGATTTTACTTTTACCACATGGTTTTATTCGCGCATGCATGTTAAATAATGTAACCCACAATCCTGTTATGCGACGATGTCACTCCCGACCTTCAACTTTATGGGCGTTTTATATCATTTGTAAAATCGGCAGCAATCAGTTGTAACCCTCTAGTTTCCCTTTGTACTGATATAGCAATGATGGATGGTCGCTCTGCCGTTGGTAAGAATATTAATACGGTGTGTCATAAGATAGGTATTAGAAAATACGATGTAAACACTTTTAACCGGAGAACAACAGATATACTTATGAGGAATAGCCTTGTTGAAAATATTGATGTCGAAACTCGAAGTAAGATTGGTGTTATTAAGGACATGATGTGTATGAGAGACCGGGGTGATTATTCCATACTAGAGAAGAGGGAGATCGAAGAAATTTTGCATCACCTATGCGTTGACTAAGCGACTCCTTATACGCCGTATCGTATGTAGACATTGGACTGTAATGGAGATAATGCTTGGGTGTATGTACGCCCGTGGTTGTTTTGATTTTCAACTTCATCTAGCACTCTGCACGTATTGTAAATAGTAAATCACCTTGCACGACTGTACAATTTATAGTACGAAATAAACGAATAATAAATAATCCATTCTATTACAGTTAGTTCCGAAAACTTTGACAGATTATGAAAACCACAATTACATGGCAGAAAACCAGCTTTGGCATTGATTCCGCAAATCTTTTTGAAGATTGTGTGGTACTTTAACTGACCGAGGGCCGCCGTTCACGATAATTTTTTCCCTACGTTTGTAGGCATTCATTTTACCGTGTATGACGAGAAACATCGTCCCATTTTTGTCGTATAGGAAAAAAAATCCACATTTTTCTGGTACAATAAAATGCTACAGGAAATAATTCCTATCGTGTACGCCGTCATGGCATATTTGTACAACTGAGTCTTTGTGCCCCTTTGTCCGCATGTAATCGGTCAATCCTACAAAAAATGTGGGGTCCATACCTATGTGTCCCGGTACCTATGTATCCCGGTACATATGTGTCCCGGTACCTATGTGTCCCGGTACCTATGTGTCCCGGTGTAGTAGCTGATACAGTCCCCGATGGTATAGTCCGGGGACTATAAATCCTAATTATTATACAGTGGAACCCCTCTAAATTGACCACCCATGGGACCGGAGCCAAGTGGTCTATTTAGAGGGGTGGTCACTTTAGCCAAGTTGAGATGGGGGGGGGGAGGAGGGGATTCATGCAGAATAGTATCACCAGACTGACCACACCAAGTCAACTGCACATTAATTTGGATGCCATTAATTAGTGAACAAACTAAATTTGAGATTTAGGTGAGGACATAAAGATGTTCAGGGCCTTTGACCACATGATTTAGCAACTAAGGTGAGCACTAATTAGCCGATACCCAGTCAATTAGCAACATTTCCTTTGAAATCCAAATTGCCCAGTTTAACTGAAAATACCCACTTTGATTGCTAAATCATCAATTATGTTGATTAAAAGTTAAGGTATGGCCAGGAATCATCCAAATTGTTGTGTTTGGCTATTAATAGTCACCAGCAATAATAAAAAATGAAGACCTTCACAAAATCTGTTGTCTTGGAAGGTTTGTTTGGCTTGGCTATTAATGGTGTTGTGTCCATGAATGAATGTCATTCTGACCATCTCCATATTCTGACTGAGGTAATCCATGTACAAGAACATGTACATGTATTTCAAAAGAGCCCATGTTCGATCTACTTCTAGTGTAGTCATGGTCGATTTAGAGGGGTTGAAATGAAGCTTGGGACCCGCCATTTGGTTGGTCGCGGTCGGGGTAGAGGGGTGGTCGACTTAGCTGATGGTAAATGCGAAGGATTTCATTGGGACCGACAAAAATCGGTCGATTTAGAGGGGTGTTCAAGTAAGAGGGATGGTCGTACTGAGGGGTTCCACTGTAGTCCGAGGGCCATCCAACACTACGGATATAGTTCGACGGACTATCACTTGGTATCATAGTCCCGGCACCAGGAATAAATGTCCCAGGTGCAATATGTTGCCTGAGCCGGTTTTAGTTATTCAAAATAGAGCACAAAGAACGACACACAAAATGATATACATATAATATGGAAAGTCGTCTCCGAAATCCGCAAATTTTCCACCCCAACCGGGGTCTTCCTCAGGCACTTTCTAGTAAGAAGCTACAGAAAAGACAGCCTCAGGTACCATAGTCAACCCCGGACATTTATTCCTGGTGCCGGGACTATGATACCCAGTGGTAGTCCTTCGGACTATATCCGTAGTGTTGAATGGCCCTCGGACTACAATAATTAGGATTTATATTCCCCGGACTGTACCATCGGGACTGTATCAGCTACTATACCGGGACATATAGGTACCGGGATACATAGGTACCGGGAAACATAGGTAGCGGGAAACATAGGTACCTGGGTACTGGGGATACACATAGGTACCGGGATACAAAGGTCCGGGAAACATAGGTATGACCCCCAATAGAATTGGATGGGGAATCGTAGGAACTATTTCGGAGGAAAAAAATGTACCGTGTACGGCGGCCTTTAGATACGGTAGTTTCTGTAAGTCTGATCAAAATTCCTGTTGACCCATACATGGAACTATGCTATCCGCCAGAGCTGGCATAGTGCAAATCTATTAGTATGATATGATTGTTTATTCCTCCTGATCAGAAGACAGTAGCTATACAAGCAAAGAAAAGAATTACAATGCAACTTACTATTGGCCATAAAGGGGGCAAAATAAAATAGGTGAACAGATAAATGTCGTCGTTGTTGCGAAAACTCACTATTCCTGGCATAAATACGTACACTTCTGTGCATCGGCCGGTGTGAAGAGTTGGGTCTTGAAGTCGTTATAAAAGGTGTCGTCGCCACCTTGAAAAGTTACGAGTTTCCACGATCCTGCGGGTGCCCTATTTTTACACTCGGAATTGGCACCGACCCAATTTCTTCGGGCATAGCGTTCCACGAATACACATTTTCCAGATATGATCTTTTCACCGGGTGCTGCACCACAAGAGAGGACAGTTTTGGCTAGAAATATATAAATCAAGAACTTCAGGCCTACTAACAGTGACGGTAATCACAAGATTACTACCCTTTATGGAAATAAAGCGGCTTGTTTTACATTATTCGAGATGTGGGTAAAGTATATTTCACCCTAACTTCAACATGGCAAAGTGCCAGGCCTGTGCAACAGACACCATAAAGTGAACACAATGATTAAACCACAAACCACAAAACACAAAATTTACCAGTTGACAACCTTGGAGTGTTTGCTATAGGCAGTTCAAGTGACTCTCACATCATTAGGTAATTGTGACATGGATTATTTACCACTGACTTGTGCACATTTTCAAGCTTGGCACTTTGCCCATGTTGAAGTTAGGGTGAATTATACTTTACTGATGCACTGTTCTGAAACACGATTCGCACGTGACCCCCGTCGCAGCTCCCATTGACCCGTGTAGCTCTTTTGCAAAAAGAATGCAATAATTTAACAGTACTAAAAATACGCACTCATAGATACGGCTATGAGTCCACTTTTTTTGGTTTCGTTTGGGCCAATTTAATAAACATTAAAGTTGTACCTCTTCTGCTTCAGTTTAATGCATGAACCATTCAGATGCAACCAAAATGACATCCGTTTTTCAAAGTACCTTAAAAATACCACTTACGCCAAGTCATGAGACGGACATTTCGGTATTCCATAAGATTGCCCAGGCGAGCTAAAAAGTGCCGAGAAAACCAAGCCTGTGTTACCGATTCGTTTTTCTTATTACGTTATTTACTGCATGTTTAAATGGAGTTTATCGCAGATAACAGATACACCGGGATCTTATTTGAGGGATTATTTAGTTGACGAAGTTGGTTTTATACTCACCTAGTCCGATGCATAGCCCTGGAAAACAAAATTGATACCGAAGTGATTCCTACAAACAGCCTGTTGTAATAATGTCTATCTTTACCAGTCGTCCCTTCTGATGTTCAAGCAAAAATGTGTCCCATTCGTACGTACTTTGCATGTGCAAAATGAGTCGGCTCACTATGCTCAATAGAGCGTTTTCGCAATTGTCGGACAGAGCTACGATGCCCATATGGTCTAGTGGTATGATTCTCGCTTCGGGTGCGAGAGGCCCCGGGTTCGAATCCCCGACAGGCCCCCAAATGTAATCGTACGAACTCACGATAAGATCCAGGTTCGATGATTGTCGATAGATACGATTTTATTAAAACTTTGAGACACTTCATAGACAGCAGGCAGCCATCATTCAAACTTCCCTCGATCTACCTAACTCCCACAATGCACTGGTGGGGCAGACTTCCGGAACTTACAAGCAGACGACGCTGCTACACATGTACAGTCTTTGACATAAGTTTATCTACACCTAATACCTTGAATATTTCAAATACTAGTGGGCAAATTTTAACACGGTTTGTTCCACATGAAAATACATCTTGTTGGTCATATTTCTGCATCCAAATTTTGGAAATTTGGAAATATCGTAATTATGTAATAGCTCATCAGAAAACACCTAAAAATCAACATTTTATTGTGTAATTTTTCTGTGATTTTTGTTGCAGTTTTGATAGAGTGGAACTTTTTAAGGATTTTGGGCTTTGTTTCATCACATTATGTTGAGTGGTTAGGCCAGAATTTTTAAAAACTTGTTTAGTGAATATTTTTGACCATTTAGCAAACCCGCGGACATACAAAATCGCTCAAAATAGAAAAAAAGTAAAATTTTATTTTTATTTATTATCCCGAACGCCACTCTTCCTGCCCGACAAATCTCATCAGCTCGCGGCATCTAGCGGTGTGAATAGGAACCACACTATGCACTCGTGGAGACCATTCACAACCGTCGTCTTATGCGCGGCCTGTCGTAGTTAGAACAATGAAGATTTTTTTTTGAAACAAAATTTTATTTTTATTTCTTCCTCTGCTCGGTTTGTTTTACAGAATGCTTTTGTGAATCGAGGAAATAAATTTTTATTTTTATTTTTTTCCTACCACCTCTACAAACCTCTGGAAATCAAATCAAAATTTTGAAAATTTGATATTTTCATACTTTTCAGGACATTTTGATGCCATTAGATAAAGCTAACCTCTGAATATTAAGGATTTACAAAATTTTGGACCTTTTTGCGTTACCTGGGCAGAAATATTGCATATTTTTTAAAGTATCAAAATGTTGATATTTTGAAAAATATTCTTAACTTATAACCAGTTTGGGATAAAAGTTCAAAACTTCATACTTTTACGTTTTTAGGTGAACTCTATCTACTGATATCAAAATTTTGTGTAAAATTGAAAATTCTCAAATTATCGAAATTTTGATAGTCAAGTACATGTATGTCAGCAGGCGCTCAACAGATTTTGACGAAACAACACACAAGATCCTTAGATGGTTCCACTCTATCAAAACTGCAACAAAAGTCACAAAAAATACAAAAATAACAAGGTGTGATATGGATAATTATAGAGGTATTACTGTGTCCAGCTGTTTGAGTAAGGTTTTTACTGGTGTTCTCAATCATAGACTGACTACATTTCTGTACAGTAATGGGGAAATATGTGAGAATCAGATAGGTTTTAGACCTCAGTTTAGAACATCTGATCATATTTTTGTACTGTCTTCCCTTATCAGGGCTTTTCGTGCAAAGCAAAAGCCACTATACACTTGTTTTATAGATCTGTCCAAAGCTTATGACAGAATTAACCATACATTTCTATGGTACAAAATGCTTCAGCAGGGTGTAAGCGGAAAATATATCAGAATATTGAAGAATCTTTATGAACACTCAAGCTCTTGTGTGAAAGTAGATTCTAGGCTCTCAGAGCCTATCCCACAAAAAATTGGATTACGGCAGGGATGTGTTTTAAGTCCTGCTCTGTTTAATGTGTATATAAATGACCTTTCAGCTCTACTTAATGTTACGGAAACTGATCCTGTGATTTTAGATGGAAAAATAATTTCATGCTTACTCTTTGCTGATGACATGCTTTTGCTATCCCAGTCTCCGAAGGGACTTCAGAATGCACTTGATATAGTTGCAGCTTTTTGCCGAAAATGGCGACTTGTAATAAATACTAGTAAAACTAAAGTGATTTGTTTTAATAGACGCTTCAAAAAGGGTACATGTTTGAATTTCAAAATAGGGGAAAATTTTGTTGAAACAGTTGAATCTATCAAATATCTCGGAATAATTTTTTCATGTACAGGAAACTTTAAAA
>NMRB01000198.1:215526-235541 GCA_002633025.1 Notospermus geniculatus
CCCCCCCCCCCCCCGGCTAGGTACGCCCCTGGCCAAAGCATACCCGAATAATAGATAAGCGTAATCGTTGGACTTACCGGGCGGTTGCGAAATGTTTCGATAATTTTCAAGAAAAAAATCAGAGACGTGAAATGAAGCGCTACTTACATAAAGATAAGAGAATGCGGAGTTTGAGTTGTTGCATCCTGTTCTCGAAAGTTTCTCTCCAGACTGACACGAAGCAGGAGGATCAGGGTGATTTCATTTTATTAAAATTGAACTAATCCCCTGTCATCCTGCAGCTGTATGGCTTTGTCATGTTATCTGTTACATATTTATTTAATAACTAGATATTGCGAGAAAACTTTCTTGCATTATAGTACATGAGAGCACCACGCTGTGGATTTGAAAATGAAAAAAAATGATACGGACTAGGAAAACGTTGTAAAAAGTTAGAAGGGAGGTTTCGCAAATCTGACGAAAAACGAAGTACGAAATACGAAATTCAACTACATTTCCAGGGCCTAATGTATTTCTGGAGATGGTTGGTACCACAAATGTCCCTGCCGCCAGTGCGTCTTTTAGCATATCATGTAAGACGGAAAGAGTTATGGTGCATCTTGAATTTTCAAATTCAAGAAAGATAATTTCAAAGTTTAAAATACCGGTACACCGTAACTCTATCGTCTAACGTCATACGCTAAAAGACGCTCTTGCAGCAGGCGATATGTGGTACCAACCATCTCCTAAAATACATTACGTTATGGAAATGAAATCCAATTTCGTATTTCGTACTTCGTTTTTCGTCAGATTTGCGAAACCTCCCTACTTTCCAGAAGAGTTTACGTTGAACTAATCCTATTTCATGCTCGGCAGCTGTCTTGGCTTTGGCATTATACCCGTTAGAAAAACTGATTAATATCTAGATACGCTAACAAGTTGTTATGAATTCATAACCACACGGTAGTGTGGATGCAAGTATAAGATTTGGTAAGCAGAGAAGCAACTCAGTAGTAAAAACGAAGTAATTTATTACTTTCCACGTGAGTTAGTAGAAAAAATAAAGCACAAAAAAACACAATATGAAACACACAATATGAAACAATATAATCCATGTGATTTCCGATATTTGTTGTAAATTTTCGACCCCACAGCGGGGCTTTCTTCAGGCACTTTCAGGTCAAAATCCCAGAAGTGAATGAGCTGGATCCTAACTGTGTTTAGTAGTAATGAGGGAGCCCTGAAAAACTAGAAAGGCATGAAAAGTTTAGGCTGACCAAATGAGCAGAGCAAACAGGCCCCTTTGTAAGGTGCTGGAGATAGAGCAGACATGTATATGTGTATAGGGTCTAAGGGGAGGGTTCAGCGCATTAACTGTACCTTCCCCCTGGTTTTGGGGACCATTTCATAGTCAGAACCTGGAGTTGTCACGTGCCTTTTGAAACATTTAAACAAGTAAATTGTGATTGATTAGTACCAGTACATTGCTACATTGCTACAACAAGAGACGAGAGGTGTCTTGTGTGACACATTTAGTGAGGTATCTGGATTGAAAATTGACAAGTAAAATAAAAGAAGACAAAATAAACTCGAAAAAAATCCGCACTTGCGGGTTTGAACCCATCCCAATAACCATCTTCAGATTGATAGGCCAACGCTCTAACCATTCGGCCAATCTAACGACAACTGTCCGCCAATCAGAACCCGAATAGAATGTGCAATGGATATGTAGACTGTGATAAAAAAAATCGCGACCCGCTCCACCAAATAAGTCCCATCATTCCCCACTTTTGGAAGCATTTGGCATCAATAGTCCTAATGAATACGCCATTTCCCTGTCAGCGAACCTGTTACGCACGGGTAAATTACCCTGCTAGGGACGTGGTTTTGGTAAAGGGTATGCGGAACATCGAAGGTACTCTCGCAAGCCGCCTGGCAAAATATGACATCAGTGTGGCTGCAATAGCCCCGGCCGTCGCAAATCTGAATGTGAATGACTGGTCGCACAAAGGCCAGTTCCGTGGATTGCCACTAGGGAATGAGCTCAGCTATAGGTAGCCCCCCGCCTTAAATATACAGAGGGATCTTGCCCATCATTTGCAAGCGTCAGAAAATCTCTTGAAATTTGAAGGGATAATTTTCTCATTCATGAAATGGGTCATTCCATGCTGAACCAAGACACTTTTTCCAGACCCTCTTCGATTTGGCTGATATTATTAGATTTGGAGACGACTTAATATGTTACCAGCATTTTGTGTGACGTTTTTTGTGCTTCTATTTTAGTCTTTTTTGGCTTCAAAATACTTTTGCTACAGTCCCTTAACTTTAAGGTCCGCTTTAAGCTATTGTATTCTGCTCTGCAAACAATAGCTAAAGATAAACCTTAGAATTAAGGAAGCTTCTCCAAAATGGCCCCTGGATTTTTTTAACGGCAGAAACTACAACCTTTCCAGCTACCCTGACCCCCCCCCCCTCCCCCCAGCTTCCTGCTCTATAGGTATTTTGGCTGTACACCACGAAAAACATCGAAAATAGTCACAAAATCAAATGTAGATGCTGCAGGTACAGGTGTGGGCTACAGCTTATCAGTAGAGATCAACAAAAGAAGACATCGATGGTAGGGATAAATACGTACTTCTTTTCAAATGCACCAGCGATGAAAAATTTAAATATTTTACTTTCAGAAACATACAAGAACACTTCTTTAAAGATGACACAATTCAGTCCAAGTCCACTTGTTATGCATTTCATATTTTCCTATGTTGTATGAAATGTTCGTTGATTAGATAAGAGCTGCATACGCCAGATGCTTTCTCAAATACGATGTGATTAAATTCAAAGGGGATAGATATATTTTTATTGTCTTCTTCGACTTCATGTACGTAAGAAAATATCGCCATGCATTCTGTGGCCGAACGGGAGTTATCAATGAACACTAACCCGTAAGACTCGTATACATCTGTATCCCTTTTTTCCAGCTGATACCACTTTCGCCTTCGATGAAATATTATACGGTACATATTCCAATGGATACCTAAAATAATAGAGCTACAGATGAGTGGGTTGCGGATTCGTAATTAGGTCATTGCCATGGGAAAATACACGCATTCGCAGTTGCCGTTTTGACTGCCAACACGGAAGCCGGTGTGTTTCCACTGATTTCAACGAAGGATTTCGGCATTCGGCGGGATTTTCGCGATTTTCTTCGACATCTCGACAGATTAGCCCTTGATCGCGGTGTGGAAGGACGTGGATAATAATAATAATAATAATGTGTGGGTTTATAGTGCCTTTTACATTTAAGTGTCAGAAAATATCGCCATGCATTCTGTGGCCGAACGGGAGTTATCAATGAACACTAACCCGTAAGACTCGTATACATCTGTATCCCTTTTTTCCAGCTGATACCACTTTCGCCTTCGATGAAATATTATACGGTACATATTCCAATGGATACCTAAAATAATAGAGCTACAGATGAGTTGCGGATTCGTAATTAGGTCATTGCCATGTGAAAATACACGCATTCGCAGTTGCCGTTTTGACTGCCAACACGGAAGCAGGTGTAACATCTGTGAGTGTTTCTGTAGCTCAGTGTTCCCCAACAATAGACGCGGCCTAGAATGGATATTGTTGGGTTAGTTGCCGCTTAATCCGTCAGGAGGGAAACAATAAGAAAAACACAGAAATACGGGGAACACTGATCGACGTTACACCGGTGTGTTTCCACTGATTTCAACGAAGGATTTCGGCATTCGGCGGGATTTTCGCGATTTTCTTCGATATCTCTACAGATTAGCCCTTGATCGCGGTGTGGAACGACGTGGAGCGAGTTGAGAAAAAAACTGGGTTGCTACGTCACCAAATCATGCGAGAGAGCGAACAAAGAGTGGAGTGAAATCGCGATCTCCCTCTAGCATTTTCTAGCGACTGCCGTAGGCGACTATCGTCGCCAAATACAGAAGGTATGTTTAGTTAGTTTGGCTATTCACAGCTGGCGCCTCAATCGAAATTGCAGGAATTCAACTGAGACTGCGGTAGGCGACCACCGACGCCCTATGCGGAAGGTATCTTTAGTTAGTTTGGCCATTCATAGACGGCGCCCCAATCAAAATTAGGGGATTTCCGAAAAACGGACAACCAGAAACTCGGCAGTGCAGCGTACAACTTATATGGGAAACTCGCCAGCGAAAGGGTTACTAAACAATGAAAATGTTATGTCCAGAAACATAAATAAGCTGGAGTTCCCTTTGCTCCACAACACGTGCTTGATGACACCACTCTTACCTGTCCCGCCGAAGAGCGTTCTAACTGAAATGAATTTGAGGAGCCTTGATAGCCTAGTGGTTATCACGTCCGCTTAGCAAGCGGCAGGTCCCGGGTTCCCATTGGAATCCCGGTGTGAAAGTAACCCAGGTCCTAGTAAGTAGGGTCCGCGGGACCCTAACTCCTAGGATTCTAAGTCCTACGGACCCTAACTCTTAGTAATCTAAGTCCTACGGTCCTGGACAACTAGGAACTGTAGTCCTAGGACCAAGATTCCTAGGAAACAATGTCCTAGGACTGCGCCTCCTTAGGAATAGAGGTCCATCATTTAGAAAAAGTGGTCCTAGGCGGTCTTCCGTTACGATAGAAATCTAGGATCCCAAGTCCTACTCAAAATTAAAGAAAACTTCAGGGTTGATATACATCAGTCTGCGAATGAAAAATATGTGCAGAATACTTTGAGTTATGCATATGATGTAGGGCCTAAATAACTCAAAGTATTCTGCACATATTTTTCATTCGCAGTGAGGTATTGCAATTTGAAACCTTGCGCCAAGCACGACCTGATGAAAATGGGGCCGTGATTTGGTCCCTGCGGGGATATAGTCATGACAAGATCGCCCTCGGTAAACTGTCATGTAAAGTGCATCGTTCACTTGCCCTTTCAGGTGTCGATACATCAGGTCCTCCGCCGGACCCGCTTTCCTAGGAATGCAAGTCCGCCGGACCCGTTTTCCTAGGAATGCAAGTCCGCCGGACCTGCTTTCCTCGGAATGCAAGCCCGCCGGACCTGCTTTCCTCGGAATGCAAGTCCGCCGGACCTGCTTTATTCTAGACATACAAGTCCATAGACCTACGATTAGAAATCAAAGTCCAAAAGACAATGTTGTGTAATGATCGAGGATGACAAGAAAAAAAATTAAACAAAAAAACAGTTGCCCGACAGGGAGTCGAACCCGCAGTATTTGCTTTATGTGCAGGTCCCCGAACCACTACACCACGAGTGCCCGGCTGACCGACGACCGATTATTTTAGCTATTTGAATGCATGTTCTAGCTATACAGATTCTATTGTGCATTTAATAGGCCTACAATAGGGGAAGGACTTCGGTTACGGCGGACTTTGATTTCTGTCACTGTTGTAAAAGAAATCTAAGTCCCCTAGTAATCAGAGTCCTATACCTTTTATATAGGATTGGTAACCTCGGAACGGAAGTCCGGGTAGGACAGTGGTTCCTAAGGAATGGGGGCCCGTAGGGCCCCCATTCCTAAGGAACCAAGGTCCGTGGGACCTTGGTTCCGGGCGGACCTGCATTTCTTTCACAACGGGTCATTTGGGATTAATCATCCCTTGCTAGCTCTTCAGTCCGTCGCACGGGACATTAAGCCGTGGCGCCTTGTGCCTTTGCAAGGGCAAGTAATAGACCCCATCTAAGTGAGGACCATAAGTAGCTTGAGATAGCCTCTTCGCACTTATAAGGCCCAATAAGGCTATGGCTTCTGCGGCCCTGCACGGGTGTTAGAACCTAGTGCTTCGTGTACATGTCTTTCTCGTAAAGCGTGATGACCATATATGGCAAACGTTGCGGTCAGTTGGCGGTTTGCGGTCAAAAACCGGGAGCACTGAATTAGAAGTACACAAAATGTATTCTCCCCGCAGATTCAACCTTGATTAGGTGAGAAGTAACGCTAATAAGTTATGTAATCATTTTTTTTTGATCCATGGAGAATAAACGGTGATTTTGACTTTAAACCTGTTTTTAATACAAATTCATTCCTCTTTTGGCATTGTTCGCCTTTTATAATTTGTGTGAATGGGAGGTACGTTTTATTGTATTTCATTGTGTAGGTCTACTAGAAACGGGAGACATTCGTTAGAAATGTTGGCAAAGAGATTCTTCATTTAAACAATCAGCATTAGCTTAGTGAGAGATCCCTCTACAAAGTTATGTAATGATTTTTTAAAGGGACTCTAGAGGGAACCGGTGTCGGTGTTGACTTTTTTCCTATGTGGGTGTAATTGCTTTATCAGCTAATGTTGTACTTTTATCTAGTCCGACAATAAACAAATCTGTATTCTGTATTCTCAATGCTTCGAGCATAGGGAAAGTCTAACGAATATGAAATTATGATTGCCAAATAGATTAAGAGGCATGTAGTCATGGGTTTGAGAGAAATGGACTAGCTCAGTCAGATTTGTGCATTTGAAGATGTGTAGCGCCCGTCGAATCAGAAGCATACTGTACACTGGACTTCATTAACCGAGTTCTCGGGGAAAACTTGACGATAAAGCTTTGTTTTTTCATGGACTCTTTGTTTTCTTGACAGCAGGGCTGAATTTGGGACATCGCTTTTGGAGGGGTATTATTGGCGGGAATTTGGGCAACACCATAGAACGGTATTATTTGCACCGAACCATGCCCAGTTCATGCAGACCGAACACCGTACAAATTTCTTGGTGGTGAAGGGGATTCAACATCACACATGTTATGCTCAGACATGGTAGACATGAATACCCTCCGTTCCGACACACATAAAAAACACCACAAAGGTCCAATGAGGATCCTAGCTACGATAGAGGGCAGCACACCGAAACCCGGTCCTATACAATGGACGCCTTTTGTGTGGGAAATTGATCAGGACTGGAATGTCAGTTTCATTTCAATATAGTTTTAACCACTAGTGACACCTATTGAGGAAGTGGGCTAGGGTCCCCATTACATCAACCTTGCCATTCAACCATGCAATGACCAGGTATAATTCCTAATTATCGCTAAATCGCCAGCACCGGCACACTTCCCAACTGATTATGTAATGTTAAGAGATTTGCTGGGATTGACCTTTTCTGAGCTCCTCATAACTGGTCTATTTTTAACGCTCGGAATTCCATGGCTGACGTGATCATGTGTTCCCCAGCGCTATTTATAGAATTTCCCGCGATTCTGCCTTGACATGCGGATGCGTGCTTATACTTTCATATTCGCGCCATCTATCGACAAATTGATAAACTATTATTGCGACCTGCCACCTATGATTGAGATATTGAACTGACGAATATCCGTGGTATCCGTGAGTTCCCTCTAGAGTCCCTTTAAGATATTACTTTACAGCCAAAAGCAATGGCGTGAAACTTTGATGTGGGCGTACACATGGATTTACGGCCTATTGTAAGTTCATGCTAAATAGGTATAAAGAGGATCAGGGCCAAGCGCCTTATTTCCAGTTGTTACCACTTGGTGTCAGCAGCGCATGGGACCTCACAGTTCATTAAAATTGAGAATAATATCGTCTTCTAACACCCGTGCCTGGCGGAAAATTCCAAATAGAAAATTAATGTACTCGAAAATGAATTTGAATTCTCTGACAATCCCGGTTGATAGAACGCGCAATGTCTTATTGTGGACTCCAGGCGGGGCAATTATGCGCGATTTGATTGGCTTCACCGCCAACAATATGGGCAACGCTAATGTACCTAAATTATGGTCTTTCCATTATGAGGTCTGCAGGTCACATGATCATGATTTCGCAGGAGTCCATTAAAACATTACTCGAGGCGTCAATCACTTAAAGGGAATAAGTCGCGGCAGTCAAAAATGACATTAAAAATTATTTCGCGGCTCACGAAGTTTGCAATTCCAAAATTGCAAATTTCTGTATTTTACTGAATTATGCATCATTAGACAGGCCTAAATGTGCGGTTGACCACGTGCTGAATGGTATCCAACGGAAGTGAAGCCATGGCATTGTCGCAAAAGTGCATTTTTATAGAATATACATGTATTCCAAATAGTTCGCATTTATATATCCCCCCCCCACCTTGTTCTATTCCTCCTCGCCCTATTCTGCTCATTTCTTAGTGATTTGCATTATCCATTCCGTTTTTTTCCTTCTTGTACAAATCTGGAAGTTGACTTCCTTTATATTCTCTTACTTTGTGTTGACTTTTGTGCATCTTTTCGCTTTGTGCTTGTTATGTATTACACATGTCATATTTATTAAACCCTTTTCTTTCACCTAAATCAGTTTCTCCTTAATTACATCCACTCTCTTAATTAGGTCCAGCAACCATCCGTGGGGCTTGGACACTATTCTTTCCTTAAGTACATCCACTCTCTTAATTAGGTCCAGCAACCATCCGTTGGGCTTGGACACTATTCCTTCCTTAATTGCTCACTCATCCTGTCTACACAGGTTAGTTCCACATTCGGGTTTCAGCTCAGTCTTTTATAAAGTTTCAGATTGTAAAGTTCCACTTGAAAAAGACCCCGGTTGGGGTCGAAAATTCGTGAATTCTGGAGATTGACTTCTTGCTTATTATTATATATCAAAAGTGGTGGTGATCGATCGTGTATCAGGCACTTTGCCTGGCACGACCAATTCACTGTAACGTAGGCCTACAGATTATCTAATTTTACGGCTGATGAGTGAAATAGGTCTAACTTTCCAGCGTCAACGTCAGTTTATTAATACTTAATCGTCACAACTGCTATTACATGTATAAACATCTACTCACAATGAAGCTTCGCCACATCTCTCGTAGTGATAAAGCAAGGAAAGATGATCACATTTCTCATTGATCCAACAAACGCAGAACTTGCTTTATTGAGTCTCCCATTCGCCTTATTACGCTCAAAATATTCATACCCACTGCCGAGCAATAGTTTACTTCTTCCGTCCCTCTCACGTCTTTTTTGGCGAAAACTTCTGCCACGCGCAAGAAATCTAGTATTCCAATCCGAAAATTGAAAAATTCTAGCTCCACATGGATCTTTTCTCGTCAAATCTTTTATTGCAATACCAATTAAATTCCAGGCTTTGTGTGGAAATGTGTGAAGTGGACAAGAATAGCTACAAGCACTAACATATGCCCCCTCTGTCAGCCCCAACATTACCTTGAAATTCCTACGTCCTCCTGGCATCCAAAGATGAACTATTACCCTTAAGTATACTACCTTCAGTACTGAAATCTGTGGCCGCGTTACTTTCATCTTGACATACAGTATTATGCTCATTTTTTCGGCATTCATGATACCAGCAGCGGGAATCATGGCAGCATAGGCGTGATTGTTCGGAAAGAAAAGGACCTTTCCGAAGACAACAGATGGGACGTATCTGGCACCCCCAAACGTGCTGAAAAATTGAAACAATTGGAATAAAAAGTGTGGACAACAGTATAGGAATATAGGAATCTTAGTAAGATTTATGTCCTGGGTAAAGCAGCACTCAACTTATGAGGCATCAATCGCCAGCACGCCTTAACCACTATAGTACGTTTGAGTCATCTGGAGCTCGATGGGCGTATGTCAATCAAACCCTTAGTAACCAGACCACAATGAACTTAGGGTTTACTCTAAACGGTCCAACGCACATTGTTCTCTAACCAGCTCAACCTTGGTTTGAAATTGAACATACAACTAGACCTTGATTTGAAATTGAACACAGGCACAGGCATGGGATTGGCTGGAAGTGTCCTGTCAATAAAATGCATGTCAATAGCCAGACTTCACCAACAATACCAAGGTCTGCCTGACAACCGAAGGTCCGCCCATCGAGCTCCAGATGACTTAAATGTACTATAGGCCAAATCCCCATCTTCAAAAAAAGATGGTTCAATGGCCTATGTTAAACGAGGGGTCCATCAGTACCCTGCGAGTAGTCCAAACAATCTCCGAACCCAAACAGTTTCATGTATTGCGAGGGGTCACATATAAAGGAGATACAAGTAAAGAATAAGAAATAGAGGTGAAATACATTGCTTCCTACCAGATTCGAACCCACGGACCATCGCATAAGGCATCAGTCGCCAGCACTAAGGGGCAGCACGCCTTAACCACTAGGCCAAATCCCCATCTTCAAAAAAAGATGGTTCAATGGCCTGTGTTAAATGAGGCGTCCGTCAGTACACTGCGAGTAGTCCAAACAATCTCCGAACCCAATACTTTGTACATACTTTATTAAGAAAACGACTGTAATATGATTCTCAGTGAATATTTTTGTCCTGGGTAGTTGCTCTTAATAGTTTGACGTAAAACTACAAACTACATAGAAACATAGATACATGTACGATTTCTTATTCGTTTTTCAGATGGTGTGCATGTACATTTGATATAAAATTCCTTTCGTGACAGCTTCTGTCTGAGCACAAACAGTTGGATAAGCGCAAAGTTCGACTGAGCCAGTCACTGAGGTTTCGCGGTCTTATTTCCTACCTTACGTTGTGATCGCCTCCATTCAGCTTTAGCTGGAACTGAGTTAAGAAAATGATATTTTATCATTTCACATTTCACGGACGCTGCACCATCATAAAGCAAGGTTCATTGGCACACGGAATTGGTCCGGTTCAGGTCCGTAAAAAATCTATCAAATGGACTTCAGCGGACTGGAAACGGATCGGATCCGTGTGCCAATGAACCTTGCTTAAGAGATCACAGCAGGGGCCATGTAGAATTAGCAGGTCTGGCGGTTTCTATGTAAAATTGAATAAAATACAATGATGAATGGAAACTAATTAAGCAATATAATTTTTCATGTGTCCCACAGATTATAAAGGACCGCGATACCTTTTACAGTCGGTAATCCAAACAGGGGCAACAGAAATGGTCTGCAGGAATAGTTCGGCCAGTTGCCATTCGCGACGCTCTTGCAGCTTTTCTTTTATAACATGTGCACATATAGAACACTTGAAAAAAAATTATATTGCTTAATTATTTTTAAAAAATCCTTTTATTATGAAATCTTATTCAACTTTATACGGAATCCGCTAAATCCGCCAGATCTGCTGATTCCGCTAATTCTACATGGCTCACAGCAGGCGAGCTAAAAATGACGCAAAAATTCTCTCAACGAAAAATGATACACTAACCTCAACTGAATAACAGAAACCGTGCCAGCTTACCTGGTTTGGATGAGCAAAGCAGAGTTCCGAGCTTGAAGTTGTCATCACGATCATCAACACGACAATGACCAGCCAAACCATTGTCAACTCTTGTATACCCTTCCCTGATTTGTCGTGTCTATATGGAAGAGGAATATGCCCATAACGACCTCTCTGTCCACGTTAAAGACGCTGTCTCGCCTGTCGAACTGGATGCAGCACTGTTTTTCATGCGTTGCAGGAGTTTCAAAACACATGATCAGTTTTTTTCACTTTTCCATACTCCTTCATCAAGCTTATTGAAAGGGTGTTAACGAATAAGCCATAATTACTGGGATGTTCTTATCAAACACTTTCTTGATCAAACGTGTTACATCTTTATACAATATCCAGTTTTTTATAGGGCGGCTAAAGCCCGTGTCACACTGTGGCGACGAATCGTGCTCACCCCTTTGGACATAGTGTAATGACAGAGAAAAGTATGTACAGTCTTGTTAAAAAATAAAAAGACAGTAATGTTTTCTATTCTGCCGAGATGCCAATGGTCATTTATGGGCAAGATTGCAATTTTTATACACAAAAATATGTTGCCTAAATGATAAAACACCAAATTTAGGATTTGTGGCAAATTATCATGAAAATTTCAGAATTTCAAAATATCAAGAAAACACACAATTTTTAGAATCACCAATTTTCATTTCAAAATTAGCTTGATATTATTGCATGATGATTTCTAAGAAATTCTGCGAAAAAAGTTTCGAAAAATCTCTTGTCGTTTTCCAGATATATCAAAATATCATCAGAAAAATGTGCCATATTTTTGGGGCACTTTGAAACGTTCGTTAAATTCCCTGTCTATTGATGTAAAAATGATGGAATAATCAGCATGAACTGTTATGTTATCATGATGAGTGACGGTTGATGAGGGAAAAATATGGAAACTATGGAATTTTGCAAAATATCAAATTCATAAGAACTGATGATATTTTGATATATCTGGAAAATGAGAAACGATTTTTAAAAAGTTTCTTCACAGGCGTTCATAGGATCGACTGGGGAATGATATCACGCTGATTTTAAATTGAAAATTCCGAACTTTGGAAAATTAGTTTTTTTTAGATTGATATTTTCATGATATTTTCGTGATATTTTGTCACAAACCCTCAATTTCGTATGTGATCCTTTTAACAACATTATAGAGCACAACATAATACAAGTTGAGGTTGAAACATTCGATACTAGCTGAGATATTAGCTGTCGTTTTACTTTTTAACAAGACTGTACATGGTCAATGGACCATTTCATTCTATAGGGTGGCCCAAAAAGTGCAACATCCACCTTCTAAATCTCCAAGGGGAACCAGGTTTTACTAGAAAGTGACCAGGCCATTATGGGCCCAATAATCCCTATTACAGGGTATGGCATTTCATTCAAAAGTGGAATGCGGGTGTGACTGGCCCAGTTGTGGCATGACACATGCCTATTTCAAGTTCAAAAACTGCCATGAATCAATGAACCTTTTATATGCGAATCAATGCATGTCATTATTGGGCCATGTAGAATTAGCGGAATCGGCAGATCTGGCGGATTTAGCGGATTCTGTATAAAACTGAATAAAATTCAATGATGAATGGAAACTAATTAAGTTATGTATTATAATTTTTCATGTGTTGTGCTCCATAGATTATAAAGGACCGCTAATTCTACATGGCCCAATTATTGTGGTCATCTCCTCTGGCATGTGATGTATTATCATCGGGCATGCCGCCTGACCACAAATAATAGGGCTACCACAGTATTTACCTAAAGGCCCGTTTACACATGCAACTTTTCATATGCAACTTCATGCAACTTGTTGCATAAACCTGATGAGACCAAAAAGTTTCATAAAAGTTGCATGTGTAAACGGGCATGCAACTTGTTGCAACTCAATCACGCTGGATGTTGCATCAATATTTCTATGTGTAAACCGTCCCAGGTAGTTTGCAACAAGTTGCAAGTTGCTGCAACTTGCAACTTGGTGCAACCTAGTGTAAACCGCCCTTAACAGGGCAGTTGTCTTTCATTGTATCATCCAAAATATAGGCTTGGTGAAAGTTTGAAAAGGACAATCCGTCTCTTGGAAGGCCCAGGCCTATTTATCAAGTTTATGACTAATCCTACCGTGACCTATTTGTTGTCAGGTTTTAACTGGATTTGAAATGGACATCATACCTGGTCTCCAGACCAAAATTGAACTCCCCATGTTGCGCTTTTTTTGGGCCACCCTGTATTTCGCGGGGATTCGCCCACCTAAGTCGCCACAGTGTGCCACGGGCTTAAAGCAAAAGCATTAGACATGGCTCGTCATATATTTCCATTAACACCCCTACCGCATTGAGATCAGCCGTCCATGTGTGCTCAACTTTATCGTGCAATAGTGCAGAATCTGTAAAGCAGGCCCACGTCGCCGTACACTACATTTAACCCTCTCGTTACCGTTCTCGCATTTTTGCGAGTGTGGCCTGTGCCACACACCCTCGCACATTCAAATTGACCTAGAATCGTAACCAGTGGACCGATTGATGCCTGCTTTGCATATTTTTCAATGCGAGACTATCCCCTCCCCCTCACAACGCGATTTTGCCTCGTCCGAAGAAACCTGGCTAAAATTGCGTTTTAACGTTTGTCCCGGGGTCTAGATTCACAGACTCCAGAGAGCAAATCTGACTTGTTGTGACAAAATGGCCATATCTCCGGAACGGAAGCAGCTACGACTACGCGACTAGCGCCAAAAGAAAGAGTAGAAAAAAGTAGCTTCATTTTGACCAATTTGCAGAAGAGTTGAAGCAACGGTTTTTGAGATACAGACGTTTAAAGATTGGCAACCTTACGAAAACGTAGGCGGAATGTGACTATTTCGTCACAACTTGCATCTTTGGCGATGGCCTTTTTCCTCTTACAGACATTTTGGAACAAGCAAACCTATATGAGGTCGTGGCCCATTTCGTTGCCTCCAGAATGAGTGGCGTGCCGCCAGTTTTGGCTGCAATTTTGCGGAGCTAGGCGCCTTTTTGTCAACACAGGCGAAAATCATGATGCACAATGTACACTTTGGACTACTCGCAGGGTACTGATGGACGCCTCGTTTAAACATGGGCCATTGAACGCCATGGAGAAAACGCGGAATTCCACGGAATTCCGCTAGACAGAATTTGGTGGTCTGCAGTTTATACAGCACTATTAACTGGTGCGAAACTTGTCACGTGGATCATCCCCTCCCGTCCCCTCCCCGTATCTCTTATCATTTTGGCACTAGCCTAGATACGAGATAGCAAGGTAGTTGGGCTACAGAAACAATGCCGCTGTGACCGCATTCCAACTGCTTTGCTTGGCCTTGTTATTTCATTAATATTATATCCTACATGTGTTAAGGCCAGTGTATAGTTTATTCCATTGAAGCTATAATTACAGTTTCGGATTCTTGGCGGATTTCCGTGGAATTCCGCGTTTTCTCCATGCCGGCCATTGAACGATCTTTTCAAGATGGGGATTTGGCCTAGTGGTTTAAGGCGTGCTGCCCCTTAGTGCTGGCGATTGATGCCTTATGCGAGGGTCCGTGGGTTCGATTCTGGTAGCAAGCAATGTCTTTCACCTTAAAAGGGTACATTTTTGAATCCTTTGTTTGAAATGCTGACTTTTTTAAAATTCTCACTACTAAATAATTCTCATTTCAAATAATAACGTGTTAATAATAATAATGACGATAATAAAAATACTATAGCAATAATAATGGAACTGAATTTGCCCGGTGCACAGCGGGAAGAACGGTGCTGACGTCGCGTCATGATTCAGTTTCACGAAATGACACTAGGCACCGCCAAGGCACAGCTAATCGCATTTCAATCGGCCTTTCGTCTGCTGCAGCCGCCTACCGGCTTATTGGTAACCTATTTTCTGCTGACCATAACACAAGCATGACGGGTCTGCAGCCGTGGATTTGGTTACTTTCAAAAGAATAGGCGTTTTTCCCTCCAATTTTCATGATTTTCTTGCCAGAAATATGCACCGGGGAGCTAGAAAATTTACCATATACCAACTTCGGAGCAGAGTTACTGCCACATACGCGCGAAAAGCAAAAAATCGAAGAACATACTGTCTGATTAGGAGCATCTCCGAATATGTCCTGTGAGTCCTACCCTCATATCTTAAAGCCGCACAGTATGCACAGCTAATCACTTCCAGTTCGGCCGAATTTTAGTGCAACCTCGTTTACAGGCGTGCGTAATGTATAGAATCATAGAACCACACATTATAGCATTTTATCCTGTATCGAGGTTCGGGGAATCCCCTTGGGGAACCCCCAATGCTGCGTGTAGTCTAGCGCAGCCAGCCGTTTCATTCCACAGTAGGCCTACTGCTCATATACGGATTCCCGGATTCGAAACAGCGACTGGGTGACCGAGAATATGCTCGCCGATTATGACCCATCTGTCTATACTGTGCGGCTTTAAACGATGTAAAAATTAAAACATTGGTGAAAAGTCGATACCCGAAATCAAGGGGCATGCAGCCTACAACGTCACGGCGTTTTAGAGCGCCACTGGCGCCATGTGGTGAACTGTGACGTTACGTCGTGTGCAAGAAAATCGGCCGACCTGGCCCGCTGTGTGTTAGGCCGTCAGGGGTTAACATGTTAGACAGGTACATGTAGGCCTACAGGAGGATAGGAAACTAGGGCTAGGCCTGGTGCTGAGAATGTGAGTTGTTGCGCAAGGTTAAGCCAGGGCTAGGGTTGCACTTCAAACTAGGGTTAAATCTTGGCTAGGGTTATAGCCGCTGAATGGGTCAATGTCGTCCTGGGTATACCTTATGCACCGGTCAATGAGAAGTCTGAACCCCCCCGTTCAGACATTCGACACTTATTCGACACTTGAAGAGAAACTGTACGTTCGCCAGGAATTCGACACTGCTTTTTTCTTCAACCCCCAGGACCTCACCTTTTTTTCGACATCAGTTTGTTGAGGACGCCAGGAATTCGACACACATAGTGGGCGGCGGGGGCCCTGCTGTGACCAAGGATACAGAATGCCTGCAAATGGCTACACAGGCACCGAAGCAGCGCGTCTTCCTCTGTTTTTCAATGTTTAATCAATGTTAGGCTTCTAGACTAGGCCTACACTACAGAAAAACTCCAAATACATTTATTTTGAGAATCATGCATACGAACACTTAATAGTATTTCGGAAAGAAATCCCTGAATCTCCCGGCCTGGGCATCGCCTACCTACTTGCAGCCATTTTCTCCTCTGTCATCCTCGTTCCCGGCACGTTAATCACCGTACTGTCACAGCAACTCCACATAGTAGTCCGAACACTGCATCCTGTTGCTCATTTGCAGAACTGACGGTCGCAACATCTGTATTGCGTCCAGCAGATGCTAAAAACAGCAATACGTTCGGACTATACTCCACATAGTACATGCACAACTGTCCTAGAAGCGAGGTTGGGAAATCGCACATGGGTTTCTTGACGCATTTCTGTCGTCGGACGACACGCATTCGACAGCGGCTCACCGGCTCGCCAGGAATGCGACGTTTACGTTAAAATGTACTCGACAGGAATTCGACAGTTACGAAAATTATTTACCTCAGACACTCGACGGAAACGCGACACTATAATTTTTTTTATTCGCCAGGTATTCGACGGTGGNNNNGGGGGGGTTCAGACATCTCATTGACCGGTGCATATGTTTACCCAGGATTATCCTGGGTGGGGTAATCATTTTCTTTACCCAGGATCATCCTGGGTAAACATAAGGATCCTTAACCTTACCCAGCTTGGGAGTTCCCGCCGAATCGTGCTGATCGCTCCGAGGATGGAATTTGGTACGTGCGTCTCTTTCGGCAGAGGACATCCTGGGTAAACATAAGGTATACCCAGGACAACATTGACCCATAATTCGGCGTTATAGCCTCCCCGAGCTAGGGTTAGACTCCGGGCTAACATGAGGGTTGAAGCTTAGGTCAGAAGGAGTTTGAGTTAGGGTTGAGCCTTGATCTAGGGTTAAAGTCGTGCCCGGGGCCCTGGGTTAGGCCTGGTGCCGAGAATGTGAGTTGTTGCGCATACAACAGGCAATTACGGAGGGCGGGGGCGGGCGTCTAGGCCTTTGCTGGGCCATCAGGGCCGTTGCCTCATTCTCATAGTTAAAGATTCGCAAGGCGACAAAAACGTAGGAAGTTGTGAGGAAACCGTCGCATTCTGCCTACTTTTTCTTCAGATTTCCAATCTTTAAACGTCTATATCTCGATAACCGTTGCTCCTACGCTCTGAAAATGGGTCGAAATAAATCTGCGTTTTCCTCCTCTTTCTTTTGGCGCTAGTCGCGTCGTCGTAGCTGCTTCCGTTCCGGAGATATGGCCATTTTGTCACAACAGGTCAGATTTGCACTTTGGAGTCTGTCAATCTAGGCCCAGGTGTGAAAGTAACCCAGGTCCTAGTAAGTAGCGTCCGCGGGACCCTAACTCCTAGGATTCTAAGTCCTACGGACCCTAACTCTTAGGAATCTAAGTCCTACGGTCCTGGACAACTAGGAACTGTAGTCATAGGACCAAGATTCCTAGGAACGAATGTCCTAGGACTGCGCCTCCTTAGGAATAGAGGTCCAACATTTAGAAAAAGTGGTCCGAGGCGAGCTTCCGTTACGATAGAAATCTAGGATTCCAAGTCCTACTCAAAACAAGAGAAGGACATCGGAGCGATGTCAATGGTTTCCGATGAGACGTTTACTACATAGAGCTAATTAACTGTGACCTTGACATCTGACCTAGAGAAGTATTGCGTAACTGGAACAGGGATCCTTGATTAAATCAATAGGGGATGGGTTAATGCAGGCTTCTAATTAGTTTTCCCCTGAAATTCTGAGCAGATCATCTGAACTTAAGAACTGTTTGACCTTGACCTTGACCTCTGACCTTCAAGGTCATTGCGTAATCTGAAAGCTCATCCTCGATGAAGGTGTAGATGAAGGTTTTACTGTTCCACCATCACCAGATTCTGTCTCGTGTCATTTGTGATGGTTGACTGTGACCTTGACCTC
Source organism: Notospermus geniculatus (assembly GCA_002633025.1). NCBI lineage: Eukaryota > Metazoa > Nemertea > Pilidiophora > Heteronemertea > Lineidae > Notospermus > Notospermus geniculatus. The sequence goes on from NMRB01000198.1 coordinate 233,722, forward strand.
TGACGTTGAGGAGTATTGCATAACTGGAACAGGATCCCTATTTAAACCTATCGGGATGGTTAATTCAGGCTTCTAAATCATTTTCTCCTGAAATTCCGAGGAGATTTTCGCTTTAGAACTGTTTGACCTTGACCTTGACCTCTGACCTTCAAGGTCATTGCGTAATCTGAAAGCTCATCCTTGATAACCTAGGTGCAGGTGAAGGTTTTAGCCTTCTACCGTCACCAGATTCTGACTTACGTCATATTATCAAATTTGAATATCAAATCTCACCATGATATCAGCAAATATCATGCAACCGAGCAGGTGCAAACTGAAAATTTCAGTTGCAATAAGATCCGTGATGAGCTATGATGTTGTGACACCGCTTTCATGTCGCTTAGTGTGGCAGATCTCCCAATATATCAAAATATCAAATTCGATATATCAATATCATTATGATGCAGACGCTGGAGAATAAATTTGTTAATGCCAGTATCTTAGCCACGGGCCATATAGGGAGGGAACTTGTTACTAGTGCTCTACGTGGCCTCGGAGACAAGTTATTCAAGAAACAAAAGTGTGACAGACAAAATCTCAACTTTTGATATATCAATTTCACCATGAACCAGGTATCGTAGACCGGTATTTTTCATTCCATCTTGTAGATCACGTCATGTTACCCGGGGGTAGGTCACATCAGGTCTGTAGCTCTTGCAGGAACAAAGTTATAGGTGTGACAGACGGAACAGACAGATACACAGACGCACACACACACACGCACCTACACACACACCATGACCAAACACAATATGATTTCCGATCTTGAGATCGGAAACCATAATTAAAGAAAACTTCAGGGGTGATATACATCTGCGAATGAAAAATATGTGCAGAATACTTTGAGTTATGCACATGATGTACATAACTCAAAGTAATCTGCACATATTTTTCATTCGCAGTGAGGTGCTGCATTTTGCAATCTTGCCCCAAGCACGACCTGATGAAAATGGGGCCGTGGTTTGGTCCCTGCGGGGATATAGTCATGACAAGATCACCCTCGGTAAAATGTCATGTAAAGTGCATATAACTCCGGTTAGAGTGGCTCTATTTCTCTTGGGAATCCTCGCCAGGCGCATCGTTCACTTGCCCCTTCAGGCGTCGATATATCAGGACCTCCGTCGGACCTGCTTTCCTCGGAATGCAAGTCCGCCGGACCTGCTTTCCTCGGAATGCAAGTCCGCCAGACCTGCTTTCCTCGGAATGCAAGTCCGCCTGACATGCTTTTCTAGACATACAAGTCCACAGACCAACATTCCTCGAAATCAGAATCCGACAGACCTACGACAAAATCGAAGTCCAAAAGACAATGTTGTGTAATGATCGAAGATGACAAGAAAATAAACAATTAAAAAAACACAGTTGTCCGACAGGGAGTCGAACCCGCAGTATTTGCTTAATATGCAGGTCCCCGAACCACTACACCACGAGTGACCGGCTGACCGACGACCGAATATTTTAGCTATTTGAATGCATGTCCCATTAAAGAGCTCTACAGATTCTATTGTGCATTTAATACAAAAGGGGGAGGACTTCGGTTACGGCGGACTTTGATTTCTGTCACTGTTGTAAAAGAAATCTAAGTCCCCTAGTAATCAGAGTCCTATACCTTTTATATAGGATTGGTAACCCAGGAACAGAAGTCCGGGTAGGACAATGGTTCCTTGGGACCTTGGTTCCGGGCGGACCTGCATTTCTTTCACACTGGGACAAACGTGAAAACGCAATTTTAGCCAGGTTCCTTCAATCAGAGCAAAATCGCGTATTGAGAAGGGGGGGGG
>NMRB01000198.1:235580-249043 GCA_002633025.1 Notospermus geniculatus
CCCCCCCCCTTGCCTACTTTCAAGAACCACTCGGACGATAAACTAAAATTTTTTTTGTTTGCCCTAACACAGCGGGCAGAACCGTGCTCACGTCGCGTCATGACGCCATTCAGTTTCACGAACTGACACTAGGCACCCCCTAATCGCATTTCAATCGGCCTTTCGTCTGCTACAGACGGCTAACGGCTCATTGGTAACCTATTTTCTGCTGATCATAACACAAGCATGACGGGTCTGCAGCCGTGGATTTGGTACCTTCAAAAGTATTGGCTTTTCCCCCTCCAATTTTCGTGATTTTCTTGCCAGAAATATGGACCGGGGAGCTAGAAAATTTACCATATATACCAACTTCGGAGCAGAGTTACTGCCACATACGCGAGAAAAGCAAAAATCGAAGAACATACTGATTAGGAGCATCTCCGAATGTGTCCTGTGAATCCTACCCTCATATCTTAAACGATGTAAAAAATTAAAACAGTGGTGAAAAGTCGACTCCCGAAATCAAGGGGCATGCAGCCTACAACGTCACGGCGTTTTAGAGTGCCACTGGCGCCCTGTGGTGAACTCTGACATTACGTCATGTGCAAGGAAATCGGCCGACCTGGCCCGCTGTGGTGAATGCACGTCACATTATTATACATGGTTATTGGCTTGTTCACTGCACTGAACCTTCTTACCTCTCTGGGAGCATAACTGAGCTGTTATATCAAATATACGGGCTGGCCCAAAGAAAGCACAAGTATACTTCCACCACCCTCAGTCCCAAACCACCGGTATGAATGGATAGAGAATCTTTCTGGGAAAAACATAACACCAGGATACCTCCAATCAGTTGAGTAGTTTTAGCTCCACCACTCAACATCGTTTAGTAACTTCAACCGCAAATTCAGCATGATTTAGGCCTCGACTTTGCTTTACAAAATACGGTCTCGAACTCGAACCAGTGGGGGTTGGGATATCTTGGTGTGTCGATTCTTCTAGAAAAATTCCCCATCCATTGTTCTGTGCAGGTTTTGGCTCTGTGTTGTGGATGTAGGCCTGTAACGTGCATTTTTGGATCACCCTGTATCAGCGCTCAGGCTGCTCACATTCACTTTTTGATTGCCTCTCTGCTAGCCAGGTGCCCATTTATACATCTACCTAGCTGGAGAGAAGCAATAAGGGTAAACTGTCTCGCTGAAGAATACAGGCATCAAGTAGTAGTGGTGTTATCGATCATCGAACCAACGGCCTCCAGATCATGAGCGTGGCGCTCTAGCCATTAGCAATCATCTCCCTTTCTGTGAATCAGAAATTCGATATTTGTCATTCTGATTCCAAACCACAAGAGAGAAGAATCAGAAGTCTGCATGTTTCACTTCCTGTGAGTCCTGGGTCCATCTTCATAAAACCTTGCTAGGCTAGTTACTTGCTGAAATGTGTAGTGAGTACAGTCCGTGCACAACTAGCAACCAACTAAGCTGGCAAGGTTTTGTGAATATAGGCCCAGAACACCGAGAGAGAAAATAAAAATCCTTCGGTTCCCCTAAAGGGCTCCGCACACTAGCGATTTTTCGAGCGATTTTCTGTGCGACCGGCCTTGCAACCAGGCCAGCGACTGAACATTTTTACTTTTTGGTCTCCTCTTTGCGGCAGATTGTTACGCGACTGAATTACACAATTTGGTCGCGCTGTAAGTCCCCGCAACCAAGCGACCGAAAGTTCAACATGTTGAACTTTTGGTCGCTTGGCACAGTCCACTGCTACCGCGACCGTCTCCAGCATATAGTCGCCCGTTTGCGGATTGTCCTAGGAAATTGTCGTGTGCGAAATACCTCAGCGACCTCACAGGCGATTATCGCCTGCGACGTCGTAGTCGACAGTCGCGTCGCTGGTCTCCTCAATTTAGTCGCTAGTGTGCGGTGCCCTTAAAGGCGGGGGCTACCTATAGCTGAGCTCATTCTCTAGTGGCAATCCACGGAACTTTCCTTTGTGCGCTGGTCAAACGACCAGTCATTCACATTCAGATTAAAGCTGACGTGAACGAACAAAAAGCCCCCATGCGACAGGCAAGAGAGTTGCAAACGCCCTGCAAACACCTCAAACGAAGGCTCAGAACATGAGAGACCCCACGACGCCAGGAGGGCGCCACCTTATTTGTCTTCGAGCTTTCGAGGTGTCAACATCCTCTGGTGAGCTCTTGCTGAACATTTTTTTGAAAGAAAACATTTTGACCAAACTGGGAATCGAACCCGCACCTTGTTATCTCTGTTCCACCGTCTTCCCCATTCGGCCACCGAACTTGTTGGAAGACTTCGCATGTTTTCTCTTATTCGTAGCATTATTACGTAAGTCGAAGCCCTACGTCTATGCCAAACACAAATCATGTCCCTGTCAGCTGGCTCGTTGGCCGAGTGGATAGAGTGGTGGATTACAAATCAGAAGGCCGCCGACGGTTCGAGTCCCGTCTAAATGACTACAATTTTTTTTCTACTTGAGTAGTGTAAGAGGTACCCGGAGATGTTGACAGCTCTGTTGCCTGAAGGCAAATAAGGTGGCGCCCTCCTGGCGTCGTGGGGTCTATCATGTTCTGAGCCTTCGTTTGAGGTGTTTGCAGGGCGTTTGCAATTCTCTTGCTCGTCGCATGGGGGCTTTTTGTTCGTTCACGTCAGCTTTAAATCCGATCACCCTGATATACTCTTGTCGAAAACCGATTGCCTTCCCCATTCACTGTACGTGCCGACCCTAAATCTTTTGTGTGCACTGCGGGCATTGTTCAGCTCTGTCGCTGGTGCTTTGGTCACAATGTCCGAACAGAGTTTAGTCAAAGAGCGGGAATAGTGCAAATCTACATAACAAAGAAGTAACTGGCGAGCGGTATGGGAATTTTTCAAATTTTCCATACAAGTTTTCTCTTTTTTGGACGCATATATTTGAAAAATTTCTTTTGGATGTTATTGCCATAATATGTGCATTCTAGTGCAACACGATCACCTTTTTTGCATAGTTGGTCGTGAATATTTCAAAAACTGTAAATCGAGCCTTTTTTAGCATTAGATAGTTTACACCAATTAAATGGAAAGTACTTTCGTAAAAAACGGATCGTTAGGACCTGCAGGCATCAGGCCTGTATGTTACAGACTATGTGGGAAACTGATGTGTCGCATCCCAATTCTGCAAAATTGTTTGAAAACTCAAATTTTGACAATTTGTTATAACTGAAATAACTCCATCAAAATTTGTCAAAATTAACAATTCTTTCGCAGAACGGGAGCATAAAGGTTGTACCGTAGCTAAAACATTTTGTTGAAATCAATTAGTTACTTTTTGTCGTGAATACGTTGTGACGCTTGTTTTCAAAGAGCGTCAATAAAGTCGGCATAGGTAGCCCCCCGCCTTAAGCCTTTTAAAAACTAGCTCAGTTGAAGCGTGCCGAGCTCGAGGACCGAGCCTATGGCAAGCGGATTGTCCAGTTATTCAAAAAACCAATATTTTTGCAATAAAACTTTGTTTTATGCTCATAAGTTTTTGTGGGGAAAATATAGTTTTTTTGAAAAAATCTAAGATTTTTGCCCATAAAACCTGTTTTTTTGCAATAAAACTTATATTTTTACAAAAAACATGTTTTTTTGCAATAAAACATGCTGATGGCAAGCGGTAAGTTTTCTTGCAAAAAACAGGTTTTTGGGGCAAAAAACTTAGTTTTTTCCAAAAAAACTATATTTTCTCCACAAAAACTAAGTTTTATGAGCATAAAACTAAGTTTTATTGCAAAAATATAGTTTTTTTGAATAACTGGACAATCCGCTTGCCTTACGAGCCCGCTTTGAATTCCAGCAGGACAGGTCGTTTTGCACTGCCATAACCATCCGAGCCGAGCCCGCCTATTCGCCATTTTCACCTGCGAAAATGTGCCGTCTGTCGTGTGAATGAATGACGTAACGATCGATTAGATGACGCGTGCGCACTGCAGTCTGGTAAGCGTGCCAGATTGGCTCTACCCATTTACACAACGCAGAATTATACCTAACCGTGTTTGGTCCCCACCGAGCACGCTCAAAACTCGTACTGTAACAGCAGTTATAGTTCCGGTGCGACAGGGATAAAATTCGCCGTAGAATCTTAGTCCGGTTTTATTGTTTTATTGAATAATGGCTACCTAAACCATTCGAATATAGCAATACAATATCAGGCTATGGGTGCTTGCTATTCCTACGACTTTCGCCTTGTTAAACCTGATAAAATCACATGCATTGATGACAAACTGTTTACAAACGAACTGGTGTGTCAACTTGAACGTCTTTCATAGCCCGCTTGATGAGATGGAGTTTCTTTGTTGCTGCTTGTTTGATCCTCAGGATGGATTGACCCTGCAGTCATGCACGAAGTCGTCGGACCGTACATGTATGTCGTGAGGACAGTTCATCAGTCAAGTTGTACGACACGAATATTGACAATACTGCGGTCCCCAATAAACTGTACCACCAACCGACTGTCAGATAAATGACAAGATCGATATTGATATTTTGTAACACAAATATTTACTTCAAAATCCATTTTGATTACAATATAGAAGAATGGTGCCAACATCAGAGTCAGTGCCTTGAACAATTTATATTTTGACTTTTTGTATTATTTGATAATCTCTTTATCTTGCGAGTCAGGAAAAATAATAAAATGATACTTTGTGTTTTATTCACTGCATTGATGTTGTAGACTAGTACCTGATCCTACCAACCTGCGCGCTGCAGTCGGACGTGGCTTGTTTGGTAGGACCAGTATTGGGCGCCAATTGTGGAGGAATTTAGGCAGTGACGTCACTTGGAAATTTTATGTAAGTTATGTACATTTATTCAATTCTCAATACGGCTTACGTACCGGAATGCAGATAGAAGGTGACCTACATTTGACCCAGGAAACCCACCAATCACGAAGGGGTTGAAAATAGAAAAGGTATCAACATAATAGTTCCCACCTACCACCAGCGCTAGCCCCGGCCAATCAGATTCACGAACGGGATCGGCACGCCCAGTCCTAACATATGCAAAATCCCGATTTAAAATCGTTAGGACCTGATACCAGTTTATTGATGTGGGTGCAAATATTGTTAACAGCTGCTATGACATTAGCGAGGAATTGTTTTCGGCGATGTTTAAACACAAGTGCAAGTCGCAACGGATGAGAAAACCGACCCTTTCCAAAAAGATTTCAACGGTACACACTCCTTTCCCCACAGAAAGAGGATTACAGTAAGCTAGCCGCTCACTGCCGAATAATGCTCAGATGTATTTCGCACAGCCATATTCAAAATAGCTGTGACACGAAACTTGGCAGTGTGCGCCAGATGTGGCTCTGCCATATTCCTAAAATCCACATTACATTTACATCCCTTAGGCTCCACCGACCCATCGGACCCCTGTGAAACACATTTCAGAGGGGTCCGATTTAGAGAGCTGAGATGTTGACTTTGCGTAATCCTATTGTTTTCCTTCTCTGCCTACTTTATAACAATATGGAAAATAGGCTGTTGCATTGCCGAAAAGTTACGCAGTTGAACAGAGAATTCTTTGTTATATCAAAAACTACTTTTAGATTTTTCAGATCCGATGAATAATAACGGTTTTACAATGCTAACTTTGTAGCATGTTTGGGCCGTAACCCTTATGCATTCCCCCTTGCCTTGATACACATGATTGCTCAACCTGTCCTACTTTAGAGGATTGGAATGGCTCACTTATAACCAGAGGGGTGCAGGGTGCAATTTGGTCAGTGGCTCAGATGAACCAGATGATGTAAGATTATGTAAAATGAGTCAATGTGGGAAGGTGTATTTCTGCAACAAATTTCCTGAGGCCCTGTGTATCTAATGCAATCGGTGTGATACTTTGTGTAGCCGCACACAGCGGCGCAGCCGTATTCTTGTCCCAGTCAAATCGGTTACACCACAATAATAATGTTTCGCCAAATTGGTCTGAGCATTATTCCTCTACGTGCAGCTAGCTTTAGCAAATGCTGGGAAAGACTAGGTGACCCTATGTAATTGAAGGTTTCACTATCACCATGTACAGTCTTGTTCGTATTAATATCAACACCGATTATCTCAAATATCTCATAAACCACCAGACCAATTTAAATGCAGTTTTCTGCAGAAGGTAACAAATCTTGTTGACTACAACTGGGCATCAATGTTTTTGCACAAGATTCACTTCCTGATTGCGTAATCTGTCATTGAAAAAAAAGTCCACAAAACTTGTTTGTTTTTGGATTGATCACCAAAATTCCTTTGCTAGAATGAAGTCATGTCAAAATAAACGTGATTTAGCAAGTTACTGTCAAAATCGGTCCACTACCAACAACTTATGAGACGCGGCCCCCACATTCATGACCCTGGGCCTTGCGGTTGCAAAACATGCCAGTTTAACAGACTACAAACACACAGACGGACGCCACTCAGTATACATATGAATAGCTCCGCTGACCTTTGGTCAGCTGAGCTAAAAATATCCATGCCCGCGGTAAACGGTCAAATTTTATCAATTCGTCATTCAAAAATACGACAGACTGTTCCATCAATCGGCGATTGAGGAAAAATATTTCATCCAATTTCCCGCCGTACACGATCAATCTTTTTGGTCAAGTTTTTTTTCATCCAACTTTGCGGGCATAATGCCCAGGATGGGAGCAGAGACGAAGTTGATGATGGTGGACGCCATGCCAACCTTGCGAGGTAGAAAACTCGCCGAAAAATACGCGCACACGCGAGCTATCTGCGGAGCAAACGGTCTCGAATGACTTTTTGCTCAGCAGATATCTTCAGTGTGCGGCAGGCTTTACATGCAATGTGCAGCCTAATTATGCTGAAAGGGTAAATGTCGTCCTGGGTATATACAAAGATTACCCAGGATCTCAATCTTCACTAAAACAATACCCTGGGTGCAGTTTCGGTAGCCGAACATCACCCAGCATCAGCTATCAGTGCCTAGGGACGAGTCCTATTTAGAAATCACGTGAAATCTCGCGGTCTCGCGCCGCGGTACTTGTTGAGTGTAGCTGTCCTTGACATTTTTCAGGCTGTCACGTGACCACGGGCGCGACAACCTTGAATCCAGGTGTCATACCACGATGCTGGGTGATGTTCGGCTACCGAAACTACACCCAGGGTATTGTTTTAGTGAAGACTGAGATCCTGGGTAATCTTGGTATATACCCAGGACGACATTTACCCTTTCAGNTTATGCCGAATACCGCCTCAATAGATAAGCGGAAATTAGACTGGATCAAACTGGGTACCGTAGAAATTGGCCAAAATGTCTGTTTTTACTCGCCATATGGGCCCTGGAGTGGATATGTGACAGGGGCTTTAAAGGGACTTATGCTAAAAGTTACTGCACGCCGGGCACTAAAGTACTACCGTCTAACGACAGGTGGCAGCAGACGTTTTTACCAAGAAATATTTCCGACAACCTTTTCAGTTCCAGAATCAACTACTAGACGGCGCATGCCATGAATGCGAAATGAAGCGGTCTAAAATAGGTTGTAGTCGCTATTACCTTGGCAGTGTTATACTGGCACTTTTCGCATGAGTCCCTTTAAAGCACGACTACTTTATGCGTTAGGTGACTCTTTCTCCCTCCACACCTCGATATGACTGGTCCCCTGTCCAGCCGTAGTATAGTGATAACACCGAGGCTGGACTGATACTATATATCATGGCAGCCATAGCTTCACCACTTGACAAGTTCAACGTGGTGTTATAGCCTGAATAAGGGACACCCTAATTCAAGATCCGAGATCCAAGATCCAAGACCCAATAATTCAAGATCCAGGACCCACTCAAAATGTTGTTCCAATACAGAGCGAATTCCTAACTCTGATGGAGTAGGCCTAGTTGTGCCGATGGCTACTATTGGGTGACATTTGATGACAGTTACATGTAATCTCAGTCCGGTCCTATTGTTCAGCGACGGATTAAAATGAGACAGTGACCATTCGGATATGACCTGACAATAGCGCGCATTTTTCAGAACTTCATCCACCAACTTATTGGATCAGACACTGTGCCTTTAATGCTACAGCCATATCGAGAATGGGGGCACTCGCAAGTGGTGCTATGGCATTGTTTGTAAATCATTGTAAATTTCTAGTGTCGCAAAAAAGAAACTAATCGGCAAATGAATGAGAATGAATGTTCACACTTGAAATAAACTCCTTATCTTAAGGAGGAGTATAGGCCTACTATACTATACCAAAACTGTGGGTCTTGGATCTTGAATTATTGGGTCTTGGATCTTGGATCTTGGATCTCGGATCTTGGATCTTGAATTAGGGTGTCCCCCTGAATAACCCTTCATCAGGTAAGGTACACATGCTTCAACTCATTCGTTTGTGTGTAAGAACACACAGAATACCTAATTGGTGACTTACATCATTCAAATCGATAGATTTGAACAGTCTTGTCGAGCATGCATTGGCAAGATCATGATCAACCTCACCACCATGAATTAGCTCTGTGTGTAAATGGTGTACATCGACCGTGTGTATAATGCTATGAACGAGGTCACCGTAAATGAGATGCACTACGACGGCGTCACCAAATTCAGTTTTGGATGCATAGCGTGGCGCTTAAGGTCAACTTTGTGCTCAAGCTAAACTCAAAGTCGTTCTCAACCTCCAGTTGTAATGCAAATCATCTTACTTTGTTGAGGTCAACCTCAAACTTAACTTTGAGCATAGCTGGTGCAACCGGGCCTTCATGTTTCCTCTTTTGTGGGCCCCAAATTGGTACTTAGAAAATTTCTATTGATGATGAAAATGTGTGTGCCGTTTGAATAATCTTCCTTTAGTAAGTGTTATATGGTCTGTACATTTATGTACACGAAGTTCTCTGGACAAACACCTGTGGTCTGTAGGCCAGCAGCCTGATGTGAGTCGGCAGGAGTTGATAGTACTGCCATGCCGGCTCGTAATGGAGTCTGTTGAAATACCGGACGGAGGAATCCTGTCCAGCTGTATTCGTTCTCTGACGCTTCTGACTTACTTTTTTCAATTGGTCCTGTACTCCGGATTGAATGGAACCACTTGATCGTGTTTACGGGATTTTATTCATTTTTGTTTGGTATTAAAAGTCCTTAGAATCGGATCACCGTGAAAAAACCTGCCGCCATTCATGCCTCGCCCTCATTCGATCCAAACCTGTATTGGTATGAAACAATGTATTGGTCCGCTGGAACTTTGCGGCCATCTTTTGCGATAAGCGCAGCTGACTGCTCCTAATCCTTGATCAAAAGTGTTACATCTTTATACAACATCCAGGTTTTTAGAGGTAGACGTTTCTCGCCATACATGTGCATGTATATTTCCTTTAAGAACACGGATACTTATAAAATAATAAATAACCACAGAAATTAACAATTTAAATCTTTATATTTTCATGTCTTGAGTTTTCTAATGGTTCGAAAAGTATCACGATAGTACATGTAAACCTATTTCCCCGTTTTCTATTCATTTTGCCTGCTCTTGTACACCCTTAGTCAAAAGTAAATAGACAACTACTAAATTCAATATTTCTTAATATTAATGAAAAGCATTTTTTCTTTTNCCATGTTGTTTGTACGGTAACTGCAGGTACCGTAGTCAGTGCAGTAGGTGTGCTAAGGTCCACGGAGGAAGAAACCTGAATTAGAGGGTCCAGGTCTGCGTGAATAATCAGCAATGCAGGACACAGGTCATTGCATCACTCCTAACCTCTCTTCGTTTTCAGTCATCAATGAATTCTGAAAATGACTTCGCAATGTGTACTCATAAACATACACCGTAAACTTACGTCATGTTCATGTCGAACTTACCAAATATCGAAACTGAAATTGTATTATCCGCTCCACAATGTTCCTAAACAATTCAACAACGACGGGTTACAACCAAGGAAGTTCGCTGAGACACAAGACTGATATTGTAGTTTACATTCTAACAGTCCCTTTTCCCCCATTGCTCATGTTTTTGGGGCTGTTCGGCAATACACTAAGCTTTCTCGTAATGAATCAGAAGAAGTATGAGAAGAGTACGACCTGTTTTTACATGCGCTGTGTGGCCGTATTTGACAGTGCGTACATCTATGGTAGAATGATTCTACGCTATCTTCTAGTAATGGCACCACAACTCTTTAAAAACAACAAAGTAAAACATGGATATTGCGTTTACTACTTGTCAAGCTTAGAGACAGGCTTGGTTCTTTCTCCCATGCTACTAGTCGTCATGACATTCGATCGCTTTATTGCGTTAACGTGGCCTTTACAAGCAGCAAGAATATGCACAATGCACAAGGCTAAGGTTACTGCCGTAATTATTCCTACACTTGGCATCGCTTTTGGCCTCGTAAATGTTACACATCGTACGTTCCAAGAGAAATATAAATATTGGTTTTGCCCGTATCACTTCAACGAACCGTGGGATAACCTTTACCAAGCCACCTCCAATTCGTTATCGGCTTATATCCCAATCATCCTACTTTCTATCTTCAACACGGGGGTCATCGTAGCTGTGAAAGGAAGTCAAAGAAACAAAGCACTGAAGAAGACGACCTCATTGGACGACTCGTCGATTACGTCAGCAACAATTTGGATCACCACTGCATTCATCGTATTTCAGATCCTTAGCAAAATCGAGACTCTGCTCGTGTGGGTGTTCGAAGGAGACGACACTGATGGCATCCAGCATTTACTGTGGATTTTCCTCAACTTGTCTACGATATTTGAAAACATGAATTATTGTCTTAATTCATACTTACACTTGTTAGCCTGTAAACGCCTCAGAAAAGAAATGCTGAACATACTTTTGAGTTCACCGCGCAACGGCTGTTTTCGATAGAAATGTTAAAATTATGATGATAATTTCTCACATGTTGCATTGACTCTCCATGACCGACATCGATACACAAGCACGGGTGATCCCAAAGCATCAATTCCTTCCGGCTTTTTTATCAAATCAACTGTTGGAATAAGGCATTGAACATGTCGTCACTATGTATGTAATAATTCGCCGACTCGTTTTTTGGCTTATTCCAATAGCGAGCGGTTTAATGGGGACACTAGCTCAACAGAGGGTAGCACACCGAAACACTGTCCTATAGCGAGCGGTTTAATGGGGACACTAGCTCAACAGAGGGCAGCACACCGAAACACTGTCCTAATACATTGTACAATGAGCGCCTTTTGTGTGGGAGATTGATCAGGACCGGGATGTCAGTTTCATTTCAGTAGATTTAACCACTAGTGACACATATTGAAAAAGTCGGCTATCGTCCCCATTGGCATACCCATTTCTTACATTGTATTATAGTAATGAACTCAAAGCAAGATTAAAATTATTATTATTACTATCAAGTGTATTAGGCTATATAGCGCCAGTTTCAAATAAACTGTCAGCATGGTCAGTGGCGCTTAAAGCCTGCCGCACAAGGGAGCTATCTGCTCAGCAAAAAGTTATTCGAGACCGTTTGCTCAGCAGATAGCTCGCTGTGTGCGCGTATTTTGCGGTGTGTTTTCTGCCTCACAAGGCCTTGAGGTGAATATTCAACGTGTTTGATATTTTTCGCCTCCCGAGGCAAAAAACTTACTGGTTGCGCGCTACGTTACAATGGCAAAAGGAAGATGAGTAAAATACAATATAATGAGTAACAACATAAAAATGAGGACAACATAAAAAGGTCATATTTTAAAACATTTGATCATTTACGTAAAACAATTGGTAAAAAGGTGCGTCTTGACACGCGACTTAAAATTTTGAATAATCGCCAATAGATCTAATATGGCACGGAAGTGCATTGCAGAGCTGTGGGGCACGAGTCCTGTATGCCCTCTCTCCAGCTGACTTCTTTCGTGCAAAGTCGTGGTGCAGCATCCGGTCTCGTAGATCTCTGCGACTGCAAGAAAGGCAGCCGGAGATAGGCAGGGCCACTGCGACGGACAGTCTGAAAGCAAATGTAAGTAGCTTAAAAACAGTCCGCTGTTTAACAGAGCCAACGTAATTGTTTCAGTACGGGGTGATGTGCTCACACTTTGCATCGCTTTTGGCCTCATAAACGTTACGCTTCGTACGTTCCAAGAGAAATATAAATAGGGACTTTCAGCAAGGCTCCGTATCGTCTATCCGTATCACGTATCACATATGACTTTAATAGAAAATGCATTAGCTCGATACGTCATACGTGACACGGATCGACGATACGGAGCCTTGCTGAAAGTCCCTAATATTGGTTTTGCCCGTATCACTTCAATGAACCGTGGGATACCCTTTACGAAGGCATCTCCAATTCGTTATCGGCCTATATCCCAATCATCCTACTTTCTATCTTCAACCCGGGGGTCATCATAGCCGTGAAACGAAGTCAAAGAAACAAAGCACTGAAGAAGACGACCTGTGTTGGTGTTCGAAGGAGAAGTCACTGATGATATTCAGCAAATCCTGCAAATTTTCCTCAACTTGTCTATGATATTTGAAAACATGAATTATTGCCTTAATTCGTACTTACACTTGTTAGCTTGCAATCGCCTCAGAAAAGAAGTGCTCAGCTTACTTTTTTGTTCACCGCGCATGAACGGCTGATAACAGTGTTTTAGGTAAATACAAAAAATTCAGATGATCATTCTCACACGTTATGCATTGACGCTCCATGACAGACATCGATATACAAGCACGGGTAAACCCAAAACGATAAGGCCTTCCAAACCATATTTGGAATCAGACTTTTTATGAAGTCAACTTGGCATATAACATGTCGTCAATATGTAATTCACAGACTCGTTTTTGGCTTATTCTAATAGCCCGGGTTTGAATTCGTATACCCATTTCTTACATGGTGTTATTATATGGTACCAAGGAACCCAAAGCAAGATGTTGCGACACAGGGTTTCAGGTCGGTCAGATGCAATGGTCATGATGGTTATCACAGTTTGAACAAAAAGAGCTCTTCCTTTAAACGACTACGGTAATCATACATCATCACGAGCGACCGAGTCGAAAAGGCCTTTCGAGGAAGTTTAATCAAAGGTATCTCCTGATAAGCCTTCTGGTGAGGCTTACTGTATTTTGCGTAATAATTACGCCTGGCGTAATGCTGCGGGGAAAACCGGGAAACATGGTACCTTTTTCGATGCCTATGCAGAAACATACGCCCAATGCATGTACGGCACCTCGGGGACGAGGTCAGTTAGTTCCGCTGAGGGAGTGTTCACTATTGCTAATTGCATCTCGATTCGATGCAAAATTGCCTTGATAAACCACCTTCGTCGAAGGTACAGTATCAGCTGCCCACCTAGGTAATCCTTATTTTGTTTGTATAGCTTGTACCCACCACCAAAACAGACGAAAATTGACGCGAATGCGGTAATACTGACTTTGGCGAGGCAATCCTGAAACAAGTGGCAAAAGTGAAACATCGCCGGGAAAACCCGAAAAATTAAAAGCCCCACTCGCCACGCGCAGTGTCG
>NMRB01000198.1:249133-283608 GCA_002633025.1 Notospermus geniculatus
TGGAACGACAAGGAACTAGTCTGTATGACGAGTTTGGTTCCACAAGTGACCGCTAGGCGCAGACGGGATTAACCCTGTCGATGGGTTCAAACTCGTAGGGGGCCTAATATTCAGAGATCAATGCCAACCCGGGAATGTCAACTTTTTCACAATGCAAATACGCCTTGTTTGAAGGTGGATGAATTTTTGACCTTTGCACAAACAAATGTGTAGGGATTTGTACAAATATTCGATGTGACTACTTTATCAGGTTCCAACCGTTTTCAGAGGTATTAATGGAACGATGATGGCGACCTCTTCATAATTGAAATGGAACTACAAATCTTCTCTCCTAATGGGTTTGAACAATATTTGGAATGAAATAGACCGTGTGTAGATTTTGTTTCAAATATTGGGAAAATTTAATTCCATGCATTGTTGAAAATTTGTGTTGATTGGACGAAACTAAATTTATAAACTAAAATTCTCCCATCACCACTCAGGCTAGGCCTATGACGTCACATCGGTACACTCGACGAGTGACAAATCCATGAAATCCGATTGTGAATATTGTGTTTACTATGGCATTTGGAATTTCTTTCTTCATGATTACATCGCATTTGTATAAAATACGTGACTGATAATTTGAAGGTAACTTAGAACGGTTGAAATGTTGAAAATGCGAAGAAATTAGCCCTCGAACCGAGGCGGATTCAGTCAACATCTGCATGCATGCACTGCACTGGCCAATGCTGGCATTGGCAATGCATTCATCGTGTTCATTTCTTAGTGCATGCACAATGCATGCGATATGTCCAGTCTGCCATTCGGCTGAATATTTTCAGAATTCTCGTCCAATTCATTTGATATTGGGCTGAAATAGTGTTCAACAACACAGGAATGACGATGTGGCGTTTCACTTGTGACAGTTTGTGATTTTATAGACTTGGAAAAGGCTAGATTTCGTGTGTACATCATAAGGTGTAACAGGAGAAATAGTCACATGTCATAAGCCACATTGTTTTCTTTTATTTTAGTCATGGAGCACTCAGAAGTTCACGCCCAATTTCTTACGTCGAGTGTAAGGCAGTCGAGAGGACCAGCGAGGAGAATGTGCTGAATGAAGTGAAGTGACAACCCCTAAATTCCAAGGTAGAGTGAACTCTACTCCCTCAGAAGGTCACACCAAATGTAGGCCTAGGCCTACCAGGTGAGTAATGTTATTGATATTCTAGTGTTCTTGCAGACTGCATCAGCACCGAGGAAGAAGGTGAAATGACTGTCCTGCATCCACTCACTGCTACTGCAGTCTGACCCAACCTAGAGGGAACATGAACGGAATGTGTGGAAGGCGAAATAGAACATTCATTGACCACAAGTGAAATGCAAGGCCTTGTGGTTTAGGACACTCTACATTCAATGGCTATTAGAGACCCTCTCCACTTGGATTATTTGCCTCTATTAAGAAACCACAGTTCATGTCACATTTCCGATAACTCGCATAAGTCACATTCCTTTCATGTTCCCTCTAGGTTGAGTCAGACTATACCAAGTCAAGTGCAGCATCTATCCCAATCATGGTGATAACACCACTCGCCATTCCCAGCACATCTGGTGAGCATTATAGTTTGGACAACAGATCTTGCCAAAGTGATTGTTTAAAAGTTGCCTCAAAATCTGTTACTTATATTTTCAGATTTTTCTACACCAGATGAGTTTGTTGGAATAAGCGATGAACGTCTTCTGTCCCAGGTCACCACCACTCTACTGAAGTAATAAGCGATGAACTTCTTCTGTCCCAGGTCACCACCACTCTACTGAAGTAATAAGCGATGAACTTCTTCTGTCCCAGGTCACCACCACTCTACTGAAGTAAGTCTTCCCAAGCCAGAAGGTATAATTTCTCTCTTCACTTCCTCAGGTATGATTTTACCACCCACGGCTTACAGCAGTGTGCATCAACATTCAAACAGATGGAATTCAGAGTTTCATTAAATGCTAAATTTGCCACTTTCCAATATCTAACATTTGAAGTCAGTCCTACAGGGCTTTCATTAACTTTTTCACTACCTGGGTCATGACTTCCACAATTTCTTTATGGAAGTCAATTTGGTAAGATGCTGGGGTCTTTAGACTTCCAGCAATTCTTTTTGGGGGTCATGACTTCTTGTTATATTTTACTGGGGTCATATCTTCCTTTTGTATGCTGCTACTGGTACCGCGTGCGAACCAGGAGTGTGCAGTTGCCATGGGTGACGGGAATCCCAGTTCTATTTTTAGCTGCGCTAGCAAGGATTGGGTGTGGTTGAAGAAAATTTGGCTGGCGCGATTTGCAATATCTTGATACCTGCATCTCAGCTGGGGTCCTACTGGCGTAAATGGAGACTGAGTATACAGATGGGACTTCCACACTTTCTCTATCAGCGTATCATCGAATTTACCTGCGTTTTTGAGACTTCAGAGTTGTTTATGTTTATACATAGTGATGGTGAAAATATCACACCTCTGTCATTTTTTTGCCAGGTGCAGGATTGGGACAAATCGGTGGACAGGACATTGCTCTTTCTGACCAAACTCCAACCCCTGTTATCTTCAGCTTAGGATTTAGTCATTTAGGAATGGGACAGGTAAGTGGGAGTTTAGAGTATGTGCTCATCTCCTATGGTGAGTTTTCACTGTCAGATACTGAATATCATACTGATGGTGAAAATATCAAAAATTGTCATATGTCTCGAGTTTTGCTGTTATCATCACTTTGTCTTGATATTTTGTGTGGTTTGTTCCCCTTGAAACAATATGTTGAATGGGGACATTTCCCGACAGCATTTGGAAACAGCAGCTGATATTCATACATCTGAGATTGTCCAGAAATCTTTGTATGCCTCTCCATCTGGAAGCTGTGTCTCCAAAATATCTAGACAAACTGTTGATAATAGCAATTCTCAAGAAGCATGTCAAATTTCGAATATTTTCACTTGTTTCATGATGTGTAGTATCTAAATTCTATGAAAACTCATCATACTAGGAGTGCACATCTAGGACCGACTTCAATCTTTGATACAGATACTGGAATGCAAAACTGCAAATCTCAATTCCCTCTGTTAGACATGCACACTACCTGACTACTGTATATCAATAGCAAATACATGAAATAGTCGTTGAGTGAATTTCCTGTTGAATTCTTTCCATTCTATTCACAGGTGTTTTCTTGGCCAGAACTCAGACACAGCACAGCGACCAGACTACAACCAATATGTCGAGGTAGTCGGACCCTGCAGTAATCATCCACAGCATGCTAGAATTGAATGTGTTCACTACCAAATACAGGCTCTCGTGTATCGGAACTACATGTCCATCCGGGAATGCATTCTAAATAATACAAGAGTAATACAAGAGAGATGGATGTCACGGGTTGAAATCAACATAGAGCCTGGAAATATCTAGTCTAGGGACCTGACAAAATAGCAGACAGAGTTTGTTTCATGTCAGATACTTGGATTTACAGTCTGACATGAAATGGATTATCTATATATAGACTTGTAATTTCAGTGTTCTAGACAGGCCAGTTTTACAGGGCGGTACCACCCTGTTCAAAATTCAGAGGTCATTTTACCACCCTATTTAATAATGTAACTTGCAATGCATTTTCTATTACACCACCCTGTTTGAATTTCACACCCACAATGTTTGAAAATCCAGGGCCTTAAAATCATCGGAAAATACAGTCATCCCTCCCCATTTGGAAACATTTCTGACTAGATCACTGAATTTGTGTAAGACATTTTGTGATGCAGCAACTACCTACAATATCCTTAAGCTCATCCTTGTGACATGGCAATACTCACAGTGGAATTTCCATTCATTACAATAAGTTTTGTGTATGGTAGTGATACTGAAATAAATTCAATTCTTCAATTGTTCTTCCATAACTTTTTTCCTTCCTATACACTCGATAGGTTATGTCATATAATGGAGAGACAAACTTGATTTCATATTTCATTTCATCATATTAGTGATGCATTCAGGCTGAGACAAAACTAGCAATCAACCCCCAGCCAGGTCTAACATTTCAAATACCAGTAGGTAATAGGGAGATCCAAAAACTTTCTCAAACTCCCTAAATGGAAATAAGTAGTGCCATCTATATTTCCTCCGGTGAAACTAAATTCGAGGTATGCTAGTATAGGCCTCTTGCCGAACCACACTAGATTCCTGCCACATACATGATATATCCCTAACGCCAAAATTTACAAATGTTGCGAAACCTTATTGTGCAAGATGGAAGAAGAAATACAGGTTTTGTAGCAAGGAGTTTGCCGAGAGAGATAGATCTGGTTCCAATTCACCTGGACAGATGGCGCTTATGCTCACAGCGAGAGAGAGAGATCTGGTTCAAATGCACCCGGACAGATGGCGCTTATGCTCACGGCTGGCGAGTCCGACCAGGTCTAAAGATTTCTTAGTTCTATTTTCGACAATCGCATGGGCGAATTTGGAACAACGTAGAAACATGAGAAACGAGAATGTCAGAAGGCATGAAGACTGACGCTGTCGAGTTCGTCAATGTAAGTGCTACGATCTGTTGTGAGCTCTGGTAGTTTTATTACAAATCGGTATGATAAATTGATACAGAATAAAATCATGAAATGGTCATCTGATATGTTATATGGGGCGAGAACATTTGGAAAAGGGGCTGAATCCGAATTGATGATCTGTAACGAAAGAAGTTATAGGCAACAAATTTATTTTGAGAAACGTTTCACATTAGACAAGTACTGTGACTCCAGCGTACTATCTTAACAACCTCGTCCCCAGGAGTATAGTTCGCTTTCTGGCAATATGGCGATCGCGTTAATACTAACCCCTGGCATCAGCCTCGGTTGTTAGACCAGAAATCTTGGTCTAAATATAGGTGGCAGCACGAGTCACAATAATCAATTTGAAATACTTACTTGTGCTTTTTTTAATTCTTTTTATAAAAAATCATCAAACCTGGATATAGACGACCGTTTTTTGAAAATTTCTTTGGGTATATTCTTGGGTATATTTGACGATTTCCCGTCAACCAATCGCATGCGTTAAATCGAAAGCTGATGCCAGGGGTTAGTGAGCGAGTGGTCCGAGGTTGCTGAGCGAACTATACCCCTGTGGACGAGGTTGCTATCTTAACCCGTCCAGAGATGCTACTCCTGCAGATGGGACATTTATTAAGACGCGGAGAACATTTATGACAGACGTGCACGTGGTTGCATGGGACGAACAGAATGTCCCGGTCCTCGTCATTACATATTACACACAACATCTTCTCTTGAAGTCGCGCATTTTCCCTCTCTAACTCGTTTAAATCCTTTGACGATTGCGTTAGACTAGTTGCTGTATGACTATTACGCGTAATCGATGGCAAACTTTGAGTAACTCCCTGCTCACTCGTACCCTGCAAAATGTAATGATTGATGGGGTAGTCTTCGCCCATGTCATATGCGTCCATAACCGCCTCAAGCATGTCGCGCAGCGATTTGAAATCATCGCCTTCAAAAATTAGTTGTTCTGCAATGACAGCGCCAACAAGGTCCCGCGAATACCCTCTTCCGATGATCAACTGAGCGAACTCACAATCGAGTCTCGCACGCACCTCCCTCGCTTGGACTTTTCTCTTGGGTACCTTAGCTTCTCTGAACTCAGATTTGGTTACTGCAACAGTTTGAGTAATGGATTCGCTGGCGGGCGACAATGAACGCAGTCTATCATGCGAACCACAGTAAGCCCCACCACAACTTGTAGGCCTACCAGTTGCCCCAGAAGAATCAGTTTCATGTTTTCCTCCGTTAGTTACACGTCGGGATGTTCGAGTTTTGCTCGTATTGAGATTTTCTTTTCTTTTTTTGGAACTGGCGACGTGGTCGAATTGATCTCCCACATCTCGTGTTGATGCATCGCATATAACGTCTCGCTCGATAAGTTCCCTCAAGGATGGTCGGTTTCCGCGTTTTTCTTCTAGTGCCATTTGTCTCCGATACGCCAGGGTCGTATTTAACTTTTTTTTCCTCATAGGGAGGATGCAATTGCATCCCGGCTTACCCCCTTTAAATACAGCCCTGCACACCGTATGTTAGTAGCAAATTTTCCCGTAGGCCTTAATATCCTTATATTTGTACTGCCATGTGAATGATGCAATTGTCTCCATCAGACAATAGGAAGGGAACACTCTTAGATGTGAGACACTGAAAATTTCGACTGCTCACCACGACGGATAATAATGAACACGTAAATCATACCATAAACTTGTTTTGACTGGTATTGTTCAGGTGTAACAGGATCTAATGTCACCGTCTTCCGTAATCCCATTCTTCCAAGACTTGAACCAACTTTTTCTCCCGCACCTCAGACTCTTCATCAAAAAATTCAAAATCGTCGTCGCGATTGAGTTGTTCATCTTCAAATAAATTAGCTACTTCCATCTCGCCATCATTGCCGTAAATGATGGGCAGGCCGCTCGCCTGGACGGCTTCCTCGCCATCTTCATCTGTCACCGTAGCCAAACACGTAGGCCTACACGTACAGTGTCTCAATACCAAAAAAGCAAGAAACAAAACTTTCCAAATAACGGCCATTATTAGAATCGAGTCAGAGATTGACGGTGAAGTATATGAGGAACTAGGCTACTACGTCTGTTTAAATAATGACTGCGACAGAGAATGTGATGGTACCAACAGGGGGTGTTACAGTTCGTTGTGTTGAACCACTCTTTCCAATAGAGTGGTTCTGTTGAATAATGCATTTGCAGTCTCACATTGAAACTAAATGTTTTACAGCTACTACCATCTCGCCATCATTTGTCGTCAATGACGGGAAGGCCGCTCGTCATGAAAGCAATCTAGACGACTTCCTCACCATCGCTATCTTCGTCAGTCACCGTAGCCAAACACGTAGGCCTACAGGTACAGTATCTCAATACCAAAAAACCAAGAAGCAGCGCTTTCCAAATAACCGCCATTATTAGAATCATCAAGTCAGACATATTGACGGTGAAGTATGTGATTTAAAGCACCACGGTATTTCCACTTTCTGTCGACAGCCGGCGCCACCGTACCCGTTCTCCAATGCTGTAGTTAAGCCTTTCGCCCCAGTGTTGGAGAATGTATGATTACACTACAATGCACGTAGTAGCATGCGTAGTTTACCAAGCCGTCAATAGAGATCTCCCTTAACGCGGGTAGGTGTAACGCAGGAATGGGGAAGCAATAGGGGCCTACTATGGTCCTTTAAGACTGCGACATGGGAGGGATGGTACAGCTCGTTGTGTTGAACCACTCTTTCCAACAGGGAGACGAACAAACCCATAAAACCTCGGGTGGCGAATGTTCCGGTGTAACATCTACCAGTGTTTCCATCTGTCATTGTTTCCCCTTAGGCTATTGTGTAAGAAATGGTGGCAACTTAGATCGACACGTTTCTCAGTGTGTCCCCTGTTCTAAAGTCGCAGTTTATTCCATCAGACAATAGGAAGGGAACACTCATAGATAGGGGACATTGAAAAATGTTACATCGGTTCTGGTATTATAACTTGTGTGTTCGCCGTGTGATGGCACAATCTATACTATGAATGGTACACTAATCTACCCCCTGACCTAAGCAGTTATTGCCACCGGTTCTTTCGACATGGGAAATACCATTGTCTAGAAAGTCGTCTGGGCAAGTCAACTCGCTAAATTGTTCCAAAGGGCGGATTCTACCATCCTTTACTGATATGTTAGAACCTGACAAATGATAGGCTAATCACAGCCATAATATGTGATTATTTCATGTGTTGGCATGCAGTGTCATTCAGTTTTCGTCTGACATAACCAATACGCCACCTGTTTTGCAATAGCTCCATGAGAAGAACGACCCTGTTATACTTGTAAAATGTGGGTTCTTTTGACGTTAAAAGAGTCAATAAATTAAATTGCAGGACTTGTTTGAATTGGTATTAGACGCAACTTCACACATACGAGTAATATTCTTAATAATAATTCACGCGGTAACAATCCCGAAAATGTCGCAATGTGAAAGTGTCAATGCAATAATTTGTGTCAATACAATAATTAACTTCATTTGACATTTGGCCATCCTCGGTGGCAATGTGGGAATTCCCAGATGAAAATGTATGGGTCAGCTGAACATTTGGAACGTGATCAGACGTTGTAACTAAAACACGTCGAAATGTCATTTTAAAAACCCTGGACGTAGCCGGGCGGCAAATCAGGGAAGCTTGCTAATCACGTATGCGTTTCACACCTATCATTTCGGCCTTGGAGGGGAAAATTCGCCTGAAACTTTGTCATCGGATTCTGAATTTAAAACAGTAAGACTGGCGTTGAAACCAATTGTCAGGCGAACTGATGTGAAAATTAGTCCACAACGGGATCCAGTTCCAGTTATGAGTTTGAAGCGTTTTTTGACAACCGGTGATGAACAAGTGACGTCATCATCTCTGGGCCATAAATTATTCTCATGGACGAAACTGCACGAAAACGAATTTAGCCCATTCCGCTCGCTGAATATGTGACGTCACTGGTGGTGTCGCAATCGCTTAGATTGGTACACCATCCCTCCGCTAGGGGCTGACTGTAGGCTACCAGTCTGATACTCGCTTTTCGAAAAGTTAGTACATTCTCATGTTCTCACACCGAAACATTGTGTACAAAACCAGCCACGGGCGCAGTCATCTTTGAAGCGTCCATAAATTAGCCAGGACTCTGTATAAGAATTCGAAGAAAATGTTAAATATTTCCTAAAATCTCTCGATAGTGCTGGTGGTAGTGTTACGGATATCCAGGCGTGCCACAAACGGCGTTGTCTTCGAAGGGTAAAACAAACGTATTTTCCTACCAGGCCCACAAACGTTTCTTAACAAGAATCTTTTAAACCAACCGACATTATACATTCTCAGTGGCCTGGTCCCAATAAGGAGGTTTTTATTTCAATCAAGCATTACTTCTGTTATCCGCGCGACAGCAACTTCAACTTTGTTATGAGCATAGCTATACTTAATAACTACAGTAGAACCTCTCTTTTAAGGACACCTCTGGGACTGTTGAATACTGTCCTTAATCGAGAGGTGTCCTGATTACATGCCATTGCAAAATGTATCCATTTCCTACCAAAAAAAGCTGTCGGTTTTCATCTGAATTCGACGATGACAAAATTACGCTGGCCAAGCCCACATCAATCATTATTCATAAGCTCAATCTGGCGTATTGTGTATCAATGACATAAGGCTTTTGCGTCTTTTCAATCACCCAACTTTCGTCCACTGACCAATGCCTTACGTCACTGCTATTTATCAATTGAACCAACCAGCGGATTGGGGTGGAGCCTCATGAGTTTGCACATGAGAAATTGATTCTACCTTTGACTGCCGGCCCTTCGCCGACCAACTAATCGGTATGCGCAAGATCTACTGGGCATGCGCAGCTTAGTGCATAGGCTTATAATGCTTTATGGTTCTGATTCTGCTCGGCCTATGACTACAATCATGTTCAATTCTTAAATGCATAATATCATAGACAGTACATGCTTTCGTTGCTTTTAAGAATTGAACATTGCTTTATTAGGCTACTAACAGTACTTCCACTATGCAGTAGGTGGCGCTAGGGACCATGAACTCATGAATTGCGAATCAAATGTTGACATTGATGAAATTTTACTTAAAAAATGATGCCCAAGTTGGATCCTCGTGCCACCAATTCTCTGTTAGTAATCATATCAATGTGCGCTAAAAAGCCGCCTCGAGAGGCCCTTTAAGTTTCTGTTGTTGCTCGCTCTATTATCAATGTTTACATTTCCTGCGTTGCTTTTTAACGTTAGGGCGAACACAAAAGATGGATTATCAAATGATAACATATATTACGGAGTTGAGAAATCCCGCAATTACGTTATCTGATAACACTTGACAATGTGTATTAACCCTTTCGTTACGTGGTCAGTTCAGTTCTTGTGTTCGACAAGCATGCATGCACGCACATCGATTTTTACTCTGTGATTCATTTTGTGTGCTTCGTTTTCAAAAAATTTTTTTTTGAATCTCCGCAAACATTAACCCGCTATTAAGGTTATATTCGAATTGTCATGACCTCGATAGCCAGACTTTAAATTCATGAGGACTTACGCCTAACTTCTGCAGTTAGGCGCGATTCATATCGAACGAGTTTTTTTACGCTATGCTTTTACTTGAATCTTGGAATATAAATGCACTGTGCAACAACAAACAAATCTAAAGTGAAAGCATTTACTAGTCGTTATTCATATGACCCAGTGTCCCTGCGGCTGCCCCAATGTAAGTAATAAAGCCATCAAAACTTAACATCATATTACCACACAATTCAGTATTTTTTTCGGAGAACGGGAAGATGGAAAGCTATCTCATGTGTCATGGTTACTTTGGACTTAAAGGAGGAACCCCAGTGATGCGATTTGGTGAGAAATTTTCTGTTCTACGATTGAACCCGCATTTAAAAGTTGCGAAAAACGGAGGTTGAAATTCGGAGCTTTATTAGGGACTTCCGGCAAAGCTCCGTATCGTCGATCCGTATCACGTATGACGTATGACTTCAATAGAAAATGCATTAGTTCGATACGTCATACGTGATACGTACCGACGATACGGAGCTTTGCCGGAAGTCCCTATTGTGTCGAGTTTCGCCTTTTTTAAGGTCTAATTCCACAAAAACGTTTTCCCATGCGGTTTGTAGTGCAGAAGCTTTTTTTCATAGGTATCATATGCCCGTGGCTTTCCAGTGCTACAAACCGCAGGGGAAACTGTTAATGGAAACATGCCTTACGTACGCAGACCACCGGACATGTGTGATGGATTCATTTTCAAATGGCGTGAAAATGGATCCACAAGGCTTCCTTAACTTAGAGAAGTGCACGTATATCTTACGCTTCAATGTGAAGGAAGTCACACTGGAAAAAATATTTTCTTATTTTCTTATTTTGTCTCACTCCCAAGAAAGTAAGAAAATGAGAAAATATTTTTTCCAGTGCATGCCGGTGCGGGGTTTAGGCGAGACCCATCTACAAACTCGGGTTGGGTGTGTAGATGGGTTTTATAGGTGAGGGGAATTCTATTCTTTGTTTGATTGTCGGGCCCCGCTATACAGCGGAACCCTAGATGGTATTTACACGATTTAGAAAATATCTACTTTTTTTTGGGATATATTGTAATTACTCTAAAAATTTGGCCATCATGTATTCCCACAACCCTGATTTGTCGGGCATCGTTGTACCCTAGGATATCAGAAGGAATTACCGACTGATATCGCACGCAACCCCGTGAATATTCCTTTTTGCCATACTTGAGCAAAAAGTCCACTTGGCGTTCGACCGCCTCGTGGGTTAAATGCTGTTTAAAAAGAGTTCCTTTATTTTGACGGTGCATTAATACTTTGGAAGGCATGTGCCTCTCCTGTATATGATTGTACTGATGCACCGACACGATGACCTTCATTTCAGTAGATATTTTCGTCAGTGTGTAAAAAGTGTAGAATTATGATCTCAAACTCTCCATAACCTCTTATATACAACTTCTTATGTAATTTCATTCGGTCAGATACACCCAAACCAATGAAAATAGTTTGTAAGGCCTAAGGACCTCCTCGTTGTAATAGTTGTAAGATCGCCCCGCCTAGTGGCGAGCGAACAAACTTCACAGATATCAAATGGCCTCGGACGCGAAGGTTGACTTTCAAACCGTACATGATCGGTGCCTATCTTAATTATGAGGTGTAATCGACTGTCAAAAATGTCTAAAAAATCAACGTTTTTTATTCTCAACTGAAATAGACAGTTTGCGAAACTAACGACCAGACCTACATGTATGCTTTTGGATTTCGATGGAAAATTTGGTGAGTATCTGTGCTATTGTATATAATACCCGCATACCACTCTGCGTTACACGCGTGACATATTGTTTTGAAATTAAAAACTTAGATCTGACACTCAGAAGGGTTATTGTAGGGTAATTGTCTATCTATCTCTTAATCAATAAGCATCAGTCAATCGGCTCATGACTGCTTTACACGATCTGTTTTCTCATCCTTTTTTTGGAAATTCAGATTCAGTGACTATGTTCAGAAAAATCGGATGAATAATTCGATCATTTGTACAGGCAATTCTAGCGTCCAGTGGAAATGCGGGTCTTTAAAAAGTCCTGAAATTTGAGATTTTGATTTAATGGTCATTGAACGTCTTTAAATTTTGCCCATTTTGCTGGATGGTCATAAACATCATTTTAAATCTGAGTAGGCCTAATTAGGCCTTGGCCTGTTTTGATATTAATGAATTTCAAGTGGAACTTTACAATCTGAAACTCTAGAAACTTTTTCTAGAGGCAACTTTTTCTTCTTTTTCTAGAGGCAACTTTTTCTAGAGTTTCAGATTGTAAAGTTCCACTTGAAAAAGACCCCGGTTGGGGTCGAAAATTCGTGAATTCTGGAGATTGACTTTTTGTTTGTTATCATTTTGTGTGTCAATTTTGTGCTTTTCTGTACCTTCCCCACTCTGCCCACAAATTCTGGCTGCTCAATATGCAAAATTGCGTTTGTCACCCTTCATGCTCCCCCAGAAATACCTGAAACAGGTCCTAAATTTATATCAACTCAGTCATTAAAAGTCTTTAAAAAGGTCCTAAATTTCATGCTCAGGTGAGAGCATAAACCCTGTTAACCTAGTATGTCACATTTTGTTGTTTCAGAGAAAAATGGGTTTATTTGGAATGACAAATTGGAAGAGTTTTGTTGTGGAAAACACCCCTAATTAAAAATATGTCATACAACAGGATGAAATACAATTCTCTGATTTAATGCTGAATTTGCAAATGTAAAAACGTAGTAAGTCACCGATTTGTGATGACTTAGACGTAAAACCCGCGTAAGTGCACCACTGTCTTCCCGAGGCTTTGACAAACACTTTGAAAACAAAAACTGTTTATTATGATAAAATAACACCTAAGTACGAATTTGACCTTAACTCATTTTTTCCAAAAATGAGACTTTCTGGATATTTCAATTGGACGCTAGAATCAGACATTATGCATACACCTCGTTCGAGAAGACTTTTTTCCCGATTCGTCAAATCTTTCAATGATCCTCTAGCGAGACGTGATATGTGAAAGACGAACCTGATACGTTTAGAGGGCCTTGGATCTTAGTATTAGATCAATTGGTGAAATCTGGCAATAAACCGATTTCACAACACTCGGAGTGATCACAGCGCCTCTACCTGGGCCAGTCATTTCCGCTGCAATTCCTAGGTACGAGGTTAATTTTAAACCTCGCCACCAGAAGTGAGGTAATAATCGATTTCGAAACGTTGAGACATATATACTGAGTCACCAAAAAATCTTGAACGAACATGATCGCATCATCTCTCACATATTGATTAAGAATGTTATTGACAGATTTGATAAAAGTTCTGATATTAACTTATTATTTCGCAACATTATTTCGCAACCGTGTCCAAGCCAAAGCAATGAAGCGTTCAAGACTTGTCATGCCCAGGGCGTCCGACGGTGGCACTGGCTGACGATTCGTGTCAGAGCTCATGCATCCGCAACTCAGACTTCAAGCCGGTGTAACGTTTTTCAGTGAGGCCCGTGTGTTAGTGTGATAATACAATAGATTGACGGGATAAGCGGCGACTTGACAATGAACGACACACAGAGAAACAGTGAGTCTGTTTCCCAGTATGTTCCGAACAATGGAAATCACACACAAAAACAGCCACATTGAAAAACGTTACACCTGAATTTCGGCTAGTGGAAGCCGTTGATTCTGAGCGTCGATTAAACGTCGTGTAAATCAGGTTGATTGGAATATAAAAGTTTGTTATCATTAGCACGTTTTAGAATAGTTGTAACATTTCTAATAAAGTGGAAATTAAAATTTATAATTAACGGTTAAGCTCTGTCTAATTTTGGAGTGAATCGAGTGCCTAGAATGAACCAAGAATCAAATTTCAAATTGAGATGACACCCTTCGCTTTTTTAGACTTTCATTACACCGCATTGGTCATGGGATGGTCATTTTCATTGAGTTCAGGTCAAGACTCGACTTCTCATTTAGCGAGTTTCTACACGCAGAATGGGGATGATGAGCTGTTTTTCCAAGACTACTTTCAGCCATTGACCCCACAAGAACTTTTCGTGTGAGATTTTGAAATATATTTAAATAATCGTAAAATTTTACGATCTGGTTATTAAACACACGCATTATCAGAGGTGCTGTGGTATTGTTAGCATTGAAAATTATTAAAAATCAACAGTATTCACCTCCGTGGCATTAAGTAGGCAATTGTGATTTTTTAACAAACGCCAAAATAAATACATGTATGTGTAAATATTTCTTTCTCTTGCTTAACTGGCCGTAATTGGTCCAGGCTAATTGTCCTAATCCGCTTGGCAACAAGCTGCGATCACCCTTATCTGACCTATATACATAATTACTGTGTCTTGACTCATTGCCCCTCAATCGATACTGTGTTCTCCTCTCTTTATTGCTCAATCATAATCCCGGGATCATAATGTCGAATCTCACAAATATTTTACCTTATTGACATTGAATTTGGGTAAATTATGACATTAAAAGGCATTAAAATTTAATTAAAAAGGCATTTGCTGCAGAAACCCTGATATGTGGCCGCCCACATGCGATTGTGGCCCCGCATCAAAAAAAGTTCGTTGTTCATCTTTTTATAAAACAAAGCCGCGCCAAAAATGTGCATCTCCTTACCGAAGATCTTACGAATCTCCAGCGCTGTGCGCAGCGTCTGGGAGGCCGTCTGCCGCGATCGAGTTCGCTCGTAGACTAGTATCTGGCCCTACCGATGATGTCGCTTTTGAATTTTCTGAATGGTTGATTTGTTAATTTCATTGCGTAAAAAAGTTAGGACGGGCTTCCAGTCTAGTTCGTTCGGGGAATCCTACCTACCTCACTTCCAGGTGTTGTTTACCAGATCCTCGGCATGCATTCACTCAGTGTATACATGATATGGTTCTGTGGTATCCGGGTTGTTGATATCGATTTTCTCACGACGTGTGAGAGGGGCGGAAGTCTCGTTCTGAACACTATTGTCTGATTGTCACGGCACGTGGTGGTTGAAAGATGAAAGTTTCACTGAATTCTTGACGAGAACCTTATAATCTAGTTTCAGTGGCCTTACCTCCCGCCCTCCCTCCCAACCATAAAAGTAATTACACTGTTAATCAATTGAACGTACGTTATTATACCTACACCAGGCGGATACTCCTACACTTTTTTCTGAACAAGACATCCTAAAAAACTATTTTGGGACCCCTTTTACACCTGGGTGATGCGAGTAAAGTGACTTGCTCAAGGTCACAAGCAAGCTTGTTTTCTTCATGAAGGACTGGTAGGACACTGATTTATGGGGGCAGTGAATTACATTACATCGGAACCCTCTGATCAGGAGGGCGTCTTGCTAACCACTAGACCACTAGTGCGAGAAAAGAGTAGACCTAAATCTGTTGTTGAGTAGAAGATACATGTAGGCTCATTTAAGATAAGAGTTTTCTTTACTTCTGATGCTACAGAAAGTCTTTCATGACAATAGGGAGTTTGAGATCAGCGACTTATCACGGATCCTTATACGTATACGGATAGAAATGTACATAAAATTTTCCACGTTGTGCAGAGTTCTATCCCGCGTACGTATAAGGATCCGTGATAAGTCGCTGATCTCAAACTCCCTATTCACATCAGAATAATCCTGCTGATTTCCTCCTCATTTTACAACCAAAATTCCTGAAAACCTCGTACTTTTGAAGGAAAAAAAATTCCTAATTTTCCTTCTTTGTCTCAGAAGGTGGCCACCATCCCTGGCAAATATTGAAACTCCATCAATAGTGAACACCCAGTGGGTGCTCTGTAGGTCCATTGTATTTATTCCTCGGGAGTCATGCTGTCAAACTTCTAAGGGTAAACTCAACTCAAGAACACAACATCATTTCATCTAAAGATAGATCGATATCTAGTCCGTTTATTTGACATATTAGAACGTATATGCACACTTAAATGGTCAGGATATAGGAACCATACTCTAAGAAGATGCAGTAAATAATATAATAAATTATACATAAATAGGCTGGTCGGGGGGGGGGGCTGTGTAAAGGCCGAAGATCGCTAACACACAGACCACAGAGAAGCGTAAAAAATTACTACGAAGTGTTTAAACATGTCAGAAGCACCAGAGAGAGGGAGTGTGAGCGAGATAACGAGCTTGCGATATTAATCAGGGCGGGTCGCCGAAACTCCGACAGCACTAAAAGTGCATAATAGAGAGGTATGCAATGGTTTTAACCATTACAGCATTTCTCTGTTAGGCCCTGTTAGTCCTACTGAAGTTTCATGTCGGCCGGCCCTGATGACTTTCTTTTGAAGTTTAAAAATTATTTCGTGTTTATGCCCCAGTGTGTTTTATACAATGCTCTACACTGCACATGCAGTCAGCCTCACTACTTTGATTATGCAATGCCAAAATGGCGCGGAGCTACTAGTTAGTCCTGCAGTTTTATTTCGGATACTTGGCTCTGCATGTGCCACTGATTGTTGTATAAGAAGCGTTGTATTAGAAAACACACATTAGAGTTAACTTCCTGGTAGGAAACAATGTTCTTTCACCTTAGTAACTCAATTCTATTTCATAAAGTCAACTGCCCAACATAAATAAGAAGGTTTCGAAATCAAACGATAAACGTAAACATTAACGACAACGTTATTTTCAAACCGAAAAAATATAAAACGTGGTGAATGTATAGTACGAAAACTAACGTTGTCGTAAAGCTAACGCTTATCATTTGACTTCGAAACCTCCCTAATTATCCTTAAATCGCATTGAGGTGTCCATTAGGCGAGGTTCATATTGTTTCTTTGAATTGAATACAGTGGAACCTTTGGGACTGAACTTTAGTGTCCTTGATAGAGAGGTGTCCGTTCGGGGAGGGTCCACTGTATATGACATCAGCGTGATAGAGCAATCGCCTACATTCGCAAACTTACAGACGTGACCAGAATCTTGTATAGCGGTCATTCGTTCAAAAGTTTATGTACAGTTCGTCTGCTTTTGTATGTCTGTGTAAAAACTGCGGACACGGTGAGATGTGTTTCAGGCTGATTTTTGTTTCGGGATCCAGATTCTCAGCTGGAATTAATCGACAATTGACTTCATCGAACATCAGTATAGAATCGCCCATCCTGAATATCATGGTTTCGTCTTTTCGTCGCAAACACTCCAAAGATACGTATTTGCGAAAATGTTCGTCCCAGATGCAACCACGTGTTCCCGCCGACAATGGTTGGAAATCTGGCGTGATAATCTTGTTGCGTGCGACGTGCACTACGCCCAGGTTAGAGCCCGACGCACGATACGAATTGAGCGCTATCTGAAATCGCCCGTTTGGCAAATTCTGCTTCGTGTGTTTGATGTTGCAGTAGGAGGCTTGTTTCGACTTCTTCAGGTGATCTGACATGTAAAACGTTAAAGTGGCCACCTCTACATCTCCGTTTGTTGAAATCATCAATTGCGGATACTTGCGCACATACATCGGACGTGGATTCCGTGTAACCCCAGCCGGTATCCCTAAATCATGTGCCGGGATTTCTGCGATTAATTCGAATTGGCCCAAGTTTTCCAATCTCATCTCGAACAGCTGAAAAACGGTACGACATGCCGATGATCCATACGTCGTAGTCTTGTGAATGCGACATGAGTTCCTTTTGCGATTCAAGCAGCGTTGGCGTTCCGATGCCAAGTCTGCGATGCCAATCAGGTGTATCTTGTTTGCGAAAGTGCGTACGCACAAACCATAAGCAAACGATTCGTTGATGACGACTGAGTCTGGGACAGTCAATTCAACGGTTTCGCCCCCGTAAGCCTCCAGCAGAAGTTTAGAATCACTCGTTTTGTATAGTGCGTATAAGTTCGAACTTGAAAATAAAAACCCGGCGAACGAATTTCCTGGCTGGGGATTGAATCGCGTCAACTTGATTAGCTTCATATTGACGTAGTGAGTGTTCAGACAGAATCGCCCGTTCGGAGTTTGAGAACTCGCGGGTGTGATGATCAACATCTTGGACGCCTGCTGCAGGTCCTTTTCAGCCCAGTCAAACACTTGGTCAATGTAACGCCGCATAACTCTGTGAATTTCGGTTTCGTCGCCGTAGCGCATGACGTCTTGGGGAAACTGTGGAATCTGCTTATCGTACTTCACACGAGCAGCTAGGAAATTGCAGATGTAAACGAAGTCCTCCAAAGACGGTCGGTTTGGATTGCTCACGTCTGCCCATTTCAAAATGGCAGAATATAGAGTGGGCAAACTGAGCAATGAATAATGACTGTCTTGCAATAATGCTGTCCATACCATTGCCGTCAGGTTGGGTGATTTTATAAATTCTTCCGATTTCACTTTGTGCGTATGGAATTGAATCGAATTATTACAAAATCTCCAGTTGAATTCTTCCGGGATAGCATCTATTCCGCCTATCAGACTTCCATAGGTTTGCGCCAAATGGAGTAAGAACAGATAGTCGTTGTCTGCAAAATTGGCATCCACGGTTGTCCTCAGACAGAAATCGAATACGTATTCTACAGCGCTGTAGACCATGCACATATCAGCAATCAGTATTGTGCAAAGTAAAACGTCTAGTTGATCTAAATCTTTCATGTGTAACGCCGAATGCATGCACCGCAAAACATTTCTCATCCCCCGAAATAGTACATCGTCCGACCAGAATCCGTCGGAAATTCCGCAAAATTCCCGGACGTTCATTTCTGTGTCTTTGTCTTTGTAGGTTGAAAAATAGGTCTTGAAGAATCGACTGTCTCCGCGGGTTGACGACAGTAGCAATCGTGACGCGCCCACCTTTAATTTTCCGCACACAAAATTGAAGTCGCCCAATGAAGGGTGCTCGTCGAGACATCTCAATGCATTCATGATTTCATCCAAATTGTCTCACGGTTCTTCTCAATAGCTATATATACACTAGATTTCACCGTACAGCCCTTTGCCGCAATGGGAGGTAATGCCACCCCCGTGACGCAAGACTGGATTATTATGGAACGAGCAGACACAGTGGCTTTACCGCCGGGATGTAATCAGACGTCCCTGACGATCATCATAATCAATCCGTCACAGGGTTATACCACTGTTTTCATATCATGAATTATTTTATCACACTCTCACAAACTCGACTGGTGGTTTATTATCGTTATTTATCATTCAATCTAATCATCAATTCCACCTCCAAGTTAAATTTTAAATGTTTTTCCATTAAGCGACGTATTGCGTCCTACACAACAGGGTAGGAATTGCTTTATGGGGAATTGTGAATTAAATTACACTGTGTTTGTTGGGTTCGGAAATTCGAAATTTTGACACGCGTCCTAACAAAATGTAAGATTTCTCATATAATTTAATCGACCTTTCCAATGTCCTCACTCGCTTTCATCTGGGATTCTTTGATAAATTTGCCTCGGATGGATCGTCTGTCGCTCCGCGCTTTGCGGCGTCGTGGAATGTTCCTCGAATCGCACAGTATTTTGCTCGTCACCGTATTAAGATCTTCACCGAAAACAGGCTTATAATGTACATAACCAAATTGATCTTGCGTCTCCAAGTATAGATGATGAACATGGATATGTTTCATCTTGGAGAACCTGTTGACGTTGAAAGACCGACGATATCTCAGAAACTCTTTGATGCGTTTGACGCGGTTGTGGTGGAAATCTATCAGAACTCGTCTGTAGTCGTCGCTAAGCCCTTCTCGGACACATTTCAGGTCCATAAAATATAAATGATGGTATATTGTCACGCCGGATTCGTTCCGGGCCTCCATCAAATTTCTATAGTTTGCGAATGTTGGGAATTGGACGTTATCCTCCGTAATCCGATATAACACGGCTCGTGTTACGGCACGGCGAGGAAAACGTCTTAGATCGACGTAATCGGTGTGAAAATTCTGCCTGTAGTCGCATGCCACGAAAGCCCTACGTCCAAGAATGGACTTGCAGTTTTCCCAATGGATGTTGTTCATTCTTCCTAGATTCAGATTTTTTGTGATCGATCTGAGAAACAGGACTATATATAGATATGTGATGTACACATTCATATGCATCTAGAAAATACCGAGGGGGGGGGTAATTCAGTTTCATCCTCTCATTCACTCTACCACACCCACTCCACCATCCAGATACCCTATGTTGATGAAAAACCAAATGAGTGGCATTTTAACCACGGGTGATTCTCGTGAAAACTACCGTCGCTATAAATACATTTACTGTGAAAACCCCTCTAAATCGACCATCCATGGGACCGGAGTCAGGTGGTCGATTTAGCTAGGTTGAGATCGGGGTTGTATTCAATCTGAGAGGTATATGTGACCCATCACAGCAAAAGTAGGCACATGTCAGTCTCCACAGGTCCATTTTTAGTTCTTTGCATTTTCATATTCTACAGTAAAAACCCTTTAAAATGATGCATAGTTTGTAAGAATACTCTCAGAACTGACCGGATATCGATAATTTGATCTATTTTCATGCATTGTTCACTTCAACCTCATTATCTCAATAGCTAACTTGCCGACATGCGCCTACTTTAGCTGTTACCATACGCCTGACTACTAATTAGCCGATATACATACTAGCAACATTTCCGTTGGATTTATTATTAATATACATGTAACACACCCGTTATTTCCGCTACCTGAATAAGAGAGAGACTGATCTTCTTTAGCCTGATTTCATGACCATCGTATAGATGGCGCTGTGTAGACATTCGCTTGGTCAGGCAGTGACAGCAGTAATGTTGCTTTTCCCAGGAATTCCTAGCCTGGTTCCATGGCCAACGTCTAGATAGCGCTGCGTGTACGGTGGTCAGGTAGCATTCGGAACTTCCGAAGGCAAATGCTCGACAATTTCTGCGACGACTCGCATTTGCCCTCAGATACGTATTCCAAGGCAGCAATCTTGAACGCGCAAGGATTGCAAAGGTCACACAAAAAAACGTTGCGTTATTGATTAATAATTGGTAGATTTGGTGAGATATCGGTAAGTTATATGCCTCAACATCCAGGTAATAAGGTTGGATACCTCATCAGACCAAAATTCGACCCAAATAGTCCCACGGTCGGTCACGTGGGTTTGTTGATAAACAACATGACTGTCTTGGACTTGTGTCCGAGGTGAAATGCGCCTTCAATGGATAGATAAGCAGTTCACCTCAGGTCGTCTCGAATGGTCAGGTGGTCAGTTTCCCCTAAATTCAGGGGAAAGGATGTGGCCTCGTGATTTCAAGTCGTCGATCAATCTGACAAATGAAAGGGGCGATTTTGGGAATCATAATATTTCAAAAACATGGATTTAAATAACTAAATGCTTGATACACACAACACTGATGAAAAAGAACAAGCATTTACGAGTTTGAAGTGCATACATGTATTTTTACTTGGTTGAATCGATTACTCGAAATCGGTATGCTGGCTTAGTCTCCTATCAAAGTTGGTCATCCTGGTGAAACGTTTTTGAGCGTTCCCCGTCTGCGAGTGTTCCTCTGCTATTGTCTGACGGAATAAGCCGCGACCTGACAGGGACACAGAGAGAAACGTGTCGATCTATCTGTCAGTGTTTCCAGAACAATAGGGGGAACACTGACACACGAAACCACTGAAAACTTTACACCGATGTAATGACGTCACTTCTCAATCACACTCAGTGAGAACTGCATGGTCACCGTCTACGCAACGCCATCTGGACCGTGACCATCAGGCTAGATCTTGTTGGACTGCTTCTCGTACGTTATGGCGCCAGCACCCTCTATCGTTGAGGAACGGAACCAAACCTAATGCCATACCAGAAAAATCAATCTTATACAAGAATGAACACGGATGTGATAGGAATCAACGTCCTAGGAATGGAAATCCGCCAAACAATAGCCCGCTATTTTAAGGGTATAATCGAGTGGTCATGGTTTCCATAGCGAAATCCCTCGCTGAACAATAAGACTGGGTTTTGATTCCAGGGGGGGGGCTTTGATTCCTGTTACACCTGTATTCGTTATGTAGGCCTAAATCCGATGATAGAAGAAAAGCCAAATCTTAAATAAGAATTTTGGCTATCGTAGTGGAACCTCACCCAACGGACACCTCTGCCAGGAGGACACCTCTCTATTAAGGACACTAAAGTTCAGTCCCGAATTAATCATTTCTATTCATTTTGACCTCTGTAATCAGGACACCTCTCAACTGAGGACGACATTTGTCAGTCTCAGGTGTCCTTAATAGAGAGGTTCCACTGTATAGTACGAAGGAGTTTATCGTCCAACAGGGTTGTTCCTAGGGCAGTTTTTCATGGGGACATTATTTCCTTTCACACCTGGTCTAATTGCAGATTTATGTGGGAAATAGCAATCAAATTATAAATGTAAATAGAAATATTTTATTGAATCAATGGACCCGCGAAGGGTAATAACGAATTGGATAATATGCAAAATGATTTGACAATACATACATGTAAAGATATAGTAGATGATACAATAATAAGAATAATATATATATATATACGCATGGTTAACTTGATTCTAAATATGATTACATCGTGCCTTAATCATTAGGCGATTGGCACTCTCGCACGGTGTTTGTTTATGAATTCGAAATGTAGATGATAATAGCGCCGCACAGGGGATTTAGACGAAAAGTTCGGCAACTTTTTGAACCACATCGACGATGAGCATTCGGTACCTGCCACGCCTGTTGTCATCTGTGTCTTCCTCCTTGTACTTCTCGAAGAACCTCTCGTAACCTCCATGGGTGTCGATCCACATGGTGATTGTGTATCGTATGTCTTCTTCCGCCTTTATCATAAAATTCCTCTTCACTTCATCCGAGAAATTTTTTTCCTTGCAAATCTGCCAGAAGGAATCCAGCAAGAAGAACGCTCCTACGACTCGTCCCCAGTTGCATTTATTTCCCTGATCGAATAGTTCATTAAAGGTGGCTCTGAAGCATCGAATGATGTTTCGTCCGGTTGCATGCAGATTATCGGCATTGATCCTCATTCCGTATATACTCTGGTATCGATCCTTAAAGACCTGCATCCTTTTTTTCATAATTTTCGAATATTTGCTTCGTACTTGTCTTTGTGGATGTACGATAATATCGCAGATCATTTCCCGCGTGTGGAGTTTAGTAGTGTCAGTCATTTTTGTTGTTGTGTGTGGGATGGTGTGACGATGAGAGGGTTTATACGGAAGTTGATCTATTTTTAGATCAATGAGGCCATTCGATTCTAAATTAGAAGACAGTCACGTGGGCTAGATAGACTTGTCAATTATATAGCAACTTTTTCGAGAAAGGGGACGTCCTTTTGACAAACAACCCACCACCCCTTTTAATAATGGACTAGTCCACGTTAGCATCACAATGCTATCGAACCAGACTGAGGTCGATCAACTCGGGTTTTCCCTTCCAAGCGATCCATTCATTGGCGTGTAACTGAATGCGTCATAATGATATGAAAACATAATGCATGCACATCAACACACCGTCGAGCGCTCAATCGCCATGGCCGAGTGGTAAAGCAGCCTGCCCCTTGAACAGAACATCTTGGGTTCGATACGCAGGTCACGAAATTTTCTTCCCCTTAGGCCTATATCATTAGTTTTTTTCTTTTACGTTTCTACTTTCCCATCGTTTATTAATGCATTTGCGTCGATTTGACACAAAAAAATGCACGTAAAGCATATCTCATGCCTGTCAATATCATGGCAATGCA
The DNA here is from genome assembly GCA_002633025.1 of Notospermus geniculatus. Taxonomy (NCBI): domain Eukaryota; kingdom Metazoa; phylum Nemertea; class Pilidiophora; order Heteronemertea; family Lineidae; genus Notospermus; species Notospermus geniculatus. The sequence continues at coordinate 272,936 of NMRB01000198.1, forward strand.
TGGCGCGTAGCGCCAAATAGCAGTGGGGATGTAAATAAAGGTGTTCACATGATGATTGTTAATATGCATGTGCACTCCATGTATCGGGTGATTCCGAAAAAACACGTTCCGAACTTTAAGGATTAATAAATTTCTTTACAAAATTAACGTATGACATTCAGTGCCACTTGGCAGGAATCAAGAAACACGCGATCTAATAAGGTAATTTGCCAAATCCCATTTATCTAGCTAGCAAACTTCCTAAATTATAATAGAATCACACTAAACGCAATTGCCAGGACAGATATAGCATCATGGCCAAAAGCGTGCGAGTGTCGGTTTTCAACAAAATGGAGGGCCGATCTACTACCTCTTTAAATGACGTTTTTCAATTTACTTTGTATATTGCCTTTTTCAGACAGTGTGATATTTTTTGTTATAATTCAGGAAGTTTGCCAGCTAGAAAAATGAAACTTGGCAAATTAACTCAGATTTATGTGTTTCTTGATACCAACCAAGTGGCAATGTCATATGTTATTTACAAAGAAGTTTATTAACCCTTAAAGTTTGGAACGTTTTTTTAATCACCCGACATAGTTCTTAACGTACTTAGCCTGGAAAAACACAAGTGCAACCCCATATAAGGATAATTTGTGACTTAATGAGATCGACCCACTTTTAACCATCAAAAAAAGCCCTGCCCCAACCCCAAAAAACCACACTTATCCTCTCCATAGCGACGCACACTGATACATTTACTCTGTATTACTCCATTTTTAAAAATGCAGTGGCCTGTTTCAAAAAAGTGACTTTAAGCTGATGGTACCATTAACTTCAATGCAATGCATTTTCCATTCGGTGTCATCAGCTTAAAGTCACTTTGTGAAATAGGCCCGGGACTTGATCCTAACAATCGTCAGTCCAGAACCGGTGTAACGTTGATCAGTGTTCCCCGTATTTCTATGTTTTTCCTATTGTTTCCCTCCTGACGGATTAAGCGGTAACTAACCCAACAATAACCATTCTACGCCGTGTCTATTGTTGGGGCACACTGAGCTACAGAAACACTCACAGACGTTACACCTATCTCTCGGCACAGTATGATTAATAACGATAAAGATATTGACATATTTTTGATAGATGTTGGGATAACGGCTTACGATACCACAACTATAACACAACTCCTATCACTCTGTATTATCTTGTTATTGTATAATACACACATCCTGTTATTGTGTACATGTAGATAACAAATATATTGCGGAAGCGATTATGTCCCCTTGCTTAATTTTAATCTTATTGACATGTTTGATGGTTGATCTCTTTGATTAAGTTATATAGATAACCAATATATTGCGAAAGCTCTTGTGTCACCTTACTTGATATGCTCTAGCTTGCACTAATCTCTGAAGATAACATTGGAATGTGTGATAGATTTTGCAATATTGTCATAACATGTTAGAAATTGCTTGCAGCTGAGTCCCAAGAACTTTTTTTCAACTTTTTTTCTGTAAATTTATACAACTTCATTCACATCAGGTCAAAACCATCATCTCGCACTGAAATGACCACGCGTACATACTGCCTGAACTAACCCTGTTTTTAACTATCAAAATGCAATCCTGTACTGTTGTTCACACTTTTCATAATCGGAAGAATCTCATTATCATTGTTACACTTTGGAAAGTGGTTGGTTTCGATGAGGTTCGCTAAAGCGCAGTGGAAAGATGAACGAATTAAGTTCAGCTACTCCCAAGCGTTGATAATAAACGTAAGAATATGCGTGAGGTGACACGCCATGTATAATACTGCCCTACAATGGGAGACTGCAGTATCTGCATATTGCAGTCTTCCCTTGTGCAGCCTCTACAGCCTTTTCTATTCAGTGAAGTGGACAATGTAGGTGTGTAATAACATAAGTAGATACTGTTATCCTTTCTTGCAAAATTATTCAGAGCTGCCACCTAAAACAAGGGAGATATGACATAAAACGCAAGACCGCAGTAAGTGCAGTTACTACAGTCTTCGTTTGGAGGGTAGTATAAATGGCGCAACAGTACAGAGGGAATGGTTACCTTCAAAGAGTCCAATATGTCTACATGTGTGTAAAGGGAAAGAATGTCCCAGGAAAAATTGTCCTGTGAACAAAAGATTCTAATCTCCGGTGATTGGTTTCTATAGTCATGCTGTTTTCCCGTCATTCAACAATAAAGGTTAGTGGACACTTTTTATAGGGGACATTCTTTACTGCTATACCAGTCGATATAAAGCCCCTGGGGCCTGTCTCATAAAACTTCGCTAATATCCTTCCATTAAGGAACCTTAAAGACACGATTTAATACCACGATGAAGACAGGCCGTTCGAGTGTCTCAGAAAGTGCCATAAGTGTGCCCTTATTGTACGATTAAATTAGCCGAGGCAAAGTTAGTGATGTACGGTGGCCCAAAAGGAAGTTCGATAAAAATGACTCGAACGCCTCAATGATATTGGAGTTTCTTGAGTGCAAGTGGTCGGTGTATTCAAGTTGTCGTGGTATAGTTGTCGGAAAGTGCTTTTTTTCATTACATAACCGTTTCTTTTATGCTATCCCTGTTGCACACAGGTGAATGAGTTAGATGTACCCACATGTGGTGGTTTCTTATATCGGGTGGCCCAAAAAATGACCCCCTAAGGATTTTTCAATAATTTCAATACTAAAGCTGGGCCCTTGATATTTTAGACATGCAAATATACGGATATTATCCATCTATTGTAAAGGTTTCAGCACTAAATATTGAATGGTTTTGACACGACGAAAAAATCAAAATTATATGTCCAAATTTTTAATGCCGGAGGGAAATAAATGTCATGCGGGGATCACATCGAACTTCATATGTTTCATACCATCTGACGGAATTTTCTGAAATTTCACCTGCATTATCTACAGCACTTTCTGCGTCCATGGTACAAATTTCACGCTCATACCACGAACAGCTAGTTTGCTCAGCGAAAATAGTATCTGGTACCGAAAATAGCACTGTCACTGCACCTATACGGGTGTGGGAATTGGAGTTTTCGGTACCTGATATCTTTTTTGCTCTAGCACACTTACCTTTTAAAGTACAAAATTGAAACTTGTACAATAAACAGGTAAAATTTCAGAAGATTCCATTTGGTGGTCAATGAAATACACGATGTTTTGCGTCTCCCGACATTTGTTTCAATCCGACATCAAATTCTTTGACTCGTAATTTTGATTCCTTCGTCATGTCAAAACTCTTTGATATTTGGGGCTGAATTTTTTACAGCAAATTGCTAATATCCATACATTTGCAGGTCTAAAATATCAAGAGTGCAGCTTGCGTAGTGCTAAATTTATTGGAAAATCCTTAGGGGGTCATTTTTGGCCACCCGATATAACCTTTGTTTTGCCTCAAGCTGAAAAGACTGTCTTTAGTGTCCTAAAGGAACCCCAGACCACCTTTAAAATTAATGGAGCGACATTAACTAAAGACACGATAATTGTACTTCCTGAGACACCCCCTAATGGCACCATTAACTTAGCTTACATTAATGACACTTCATGAGACGCTTGACTCTATTAGGCCCTGTCTTTATGCTGGCATTAGCCCTAAAGGAACGTTAAAAAGTTTTATGACACAGGCTCAGTGGCGATTTTGGAGGGCGAATCCCCGCCAACTAGAATGAAGTGGTCCATGGACCATTGTGCTCACCCCTTTGGACATAATAGTACAATGTATAGCCTAATGACAGGGAGAGATTTGTTCTTGGCCCATGGACAATTTCATTCTAGTTCGCGGGGATTCGCCCGCCGAAGTCGCCACAGTGTGACCTAGGCTTAAGGGAACAAATGCAATTAACGATGTGTGCGTGGGATTGTATTCAGAAAGATTAGGCGGCTTCTCGCTCCTTCTCTTAATACATTCGACCCCAGTCTCTCCGTCTGGAGACATATTTCCACAGCAGGTTCGCGTTGTTACATTTACAGTGGAACCTCTCTTAACGGACACCTCTGCCAGGAGGACACCTCTCTATTAAGGACACTAAAGTTCAGTCCCAAATTGATCATTTCTATTCATTTTGACCTCTGTAATCAGGACACCTCTCAATTAAGGACAGCATTTGTCAGTCTCAGAGGTGTCATTAATAGAGAGGTTCTACATTTATTTCATTAACCCTACACTCTTTTGCAATATATTCTGACACCATCCAATCATTTGCGTGTCCCAACGTCCCGTCGTCTTCCCGCTATTTCAAATTGATCCTTTCCATATTTAAATGCGGTATAAGATTTAATCTTTCAATGACAAAGAGGAAAATTTCACCCAGTGTAACATCTGATTCTGGACAACCGGTGGCAGCGTGTCAAAATGTTTATTTCACACAATATTTCGTTCTTCGATGGCTGAAAAATATCATATGTGCCTAAAAAGCCATATAATACCCCCAAAACACGAAGTTTTTTGAGTATTAGAGCAATTTCAAACGAATAGTTTAGTTGGGAACATCATGCCGCCGCGGGTGCCAGCCTCGGTGTGATTCGCCTCAAAATCAGTGTATAGCACATGCGCAGTATTCGGGAAGTCGTCAGCCGTTCCCAGTGGTGCTGTAGGAATGCAAACCCACTGGGGACGAGTTTGATACATGAACTGTCACGACAGTGGCGGTGAGTAATCGGTATTATGCTAATTTCAAGTACCGTCACTTTGGTAATATTTACAACTGGATGATGTAATGGTTGAGTCAGCAAAATCACAGTGCCAGGCATATCACGGAGCGGATGTGTTACAACAAGTAGGCCATGACGACACTTTATGAATCATGGGTGATTAAGATTACTGTTGCGATAAGCGGGGAAGTTGTGCAATGAAATCGAAAGAAACTTATTGCTACATATCACCCCTGATGCCGTCATTATTCTAAAATTAATTTTACCATTCGTGAATTTGGCTACAAAACCTGGGGCTTTTCAAACGATTATCACAAATAGAAATGGCAGCCCAAACGAACACAACTTATCAGCAGCGCGTACAGCCGCCACAGTCGCGACCAGTGGTGGTGAAGAGACAGAGGGTCCAGCCACCTCCAGATCACCAACCTGAAACGAACGGGAATGATCACTTTGACTGGACTGCACTAAACAACTACTTATTCGATTCAAATCAGCACGTCAACTCCGACGAAATAGACATAAAATCCTCTTTCCCGGAGGCCGCTGGCCAGGAGCTCTCGGTGAGTACACATGTCATTTTGCATCTTAACGAATGATATTCTTTTGTGTGTACTAGTATACTGACGCATCGCAAAAAAAATACCATTCGTTTATCATTGATTTTTATGACAGTCGACTATAGACATTGCCCTGTAATACGGAAGTCCAGTCTTCAGCAATCTCCTTAAAATTCTTATCAGAAATCATATTAATTTGGAGGGGAGGTGCATTGGAAAGGTGGTTGTTTCTATGTATTGTCAACTCCAAAATTTCGGAAACTAAATGATAGAAGACTCATGCAGGGAACTGTGATTATGGCGAAACTATCATAGGAAGGGGACAAAATTCGTATGTGCAATGGGCGTGGCGTTTGTTTTTTGGCGTCACAGCTATCTTCCACTGCTTGCAACTTCACCTGGGTCATGTCTATAGTACATGTATACTGACGTATCGGAAAAACGTTACATTTCGTAAAATACATTGCTTTTTTGGAAGTACATTGTATGTACACGTATTTACCCACCAAACAGGCGTAATGCCGTTTTAGACTAACACCTTTACTCTACCAGTCAGGTAGTGGTGAAAAACAAATTTGCAATAACCTCGTGAAAGGTATCAATTCCGGAAATTTTGTTTCCATCTCGTTTTTTTTCAAAGAAATGATGAATCATTTGGAATTGCTTCTAAACGCATATCAAAAGAAACTGAGGCCTTGTTTGCGACTTTAATGGCTAGGTTCACCGACCAAGATTTCCAGATCCAGTTTTTGAAAATGTCAAATATCTTTAAAATCACCCAGTCTTATTACTCGACACCTCCATATAAAGTATAATGAGGTCAATGTGGTAACTAAAACGACAAATTATTAGTGTCTGACCGATCCACTCATTAGCCGAAACAAAGGGTACAGGTTAGTGTGGGAGCCCCTGTCTTAGGACCGACATTTGAGCTGAAAATAATATGGAGCAAAAACACCATTTTAGTCAGTTTTCACAAGAAATTTTGAAATTCTGACTTCATTGCCGTGTAGATACAAACCCAAAGTTACAAGTACATGTACACAGAAAATAATTTCTTGGTTCTGTGTTAAAAAGCCGCAGTATGTACCAAAAGGTCAGCCTTTGTTTTAGCTATTAATTGGGTCATCAACAAGTTATAAATCCACATTTTTGTTTTTTTTGCACTGTCACTCTGATACATTTAGTGTAGCTGCAAGTTAAATTGACTAGGTCATTTAAAAGATATTTGACATTTCAAAAACTGGACTCAGACAATTTGGTCATTCAACCTAGCCCTTAATTGTTGAAATATGTTAAAAAATAGCAAAGAAAGAAGGAGTGGGAAATCACCATCGAACAGCAAATTCTTGGAATTTTGTGGCTCGCGCTTGGGTAACTAACTCTGAATACATTAACTCAGACTATCGGCACTACAGGTGTATGAATATGAGCTATTAGAGAGGTCAAGATCCTGAACGCGAACGGTAAACACGAACGCGAGTGACGTCATCAGTCATGTATTCATGAATTAATTGTTATATTTTCCAGGCGAATGCAACGTACAACGCGGGCCAACAGACAGCAGCGAGCCAGCCACCGGATGCAGTGAGCCATCCACCGGTAGCAGTGAGCCATCCACCGGTAGCAGTGAGCCATCCACCGGTAGCAGTGAGCCATCCACCGGTAGCAGTGAGCCANCGGCCGCAGAAGCCGACAACTTCGCACTGCACGATCGGGCACTCTGCAGTGTCATTCGGACTCCTCAGGATCTCCCTGACGGTTACTTGATGCCTGATCTGTATCTTATGTGGGACTTTGAAGTTTTAGTAGCTGACTTACGGCCTTCGGCTCCTGTAGCCTTTCCTAAGTTCTGCTCGGTATAACTATCGCTAAAACTTCTCAGTTCCAACCTATACGTTTATATGAGTATATATTCTATGTTTTCACTTGAGGGTTTTCTCTCAAGTTTTTGGTCTGTTTCTTTCTGGTTTCTATCATAGAGGCTGTGTACATATGTGTTTTTAGCGGTCCGTATCTGCGGGTCGAATAAACCTATATTCGTACATTTGATAGTTCTTTGTTTCTGGAGAGTCATCCGGACCGGGGATAACCGTTCGGTCGTGACAATTGTTCAAAAAGGGGGATGCCTCGAAAGTTGACAATGGGGAACCCGCTCACCGACAGGTCGGCGCTGCGAGCGCTTGTACCGAAACGACGTCATTTTAGGTGTCATTGACGTCATGTTAGGTGCTGGCGTTGCATCATGAAAAAATTGCCTGTACATTTTCCTACAGGAAAAATGACACAAAAGACGTTGCTTTTATCGACATCGTATCTCTTCATTTCAAGAAAAAAAGCAATGAGATTAAAAGAAAATTTCATCTGCTACAAGGTGATGTAAGTTTTATTGTTGGGCGACCAAACAAATGGTTTATTTTCACGCCAGAAAGAAATGGAAATAACGTTAGAAAAACAGACTTCGGTACAAACACTCGCAGCGCCACGTCATGACGTTGGTGTGCGGGTTCCTCATTACCGTGGAATTTCACTGTCGAGTGTGGTGAGCAAGGTGTATACGAAGGTGTTGAACAGTCGACTAAGATTTTGGGCAGACGCCACAGATGTTATTTCAGAAGCACAGGCGGGGTATAGGCGGATTACAGTAGGCCTACTATTGATAATGTGTTTACATTGCATACATTGATACAGAGAAATATAGCTAAGAAAAATGGGAAGTTTTACTGTGCCTTTATTGATTTTTCGAAAGCATATGACCATCTGGATAGAGGTAAACTACGGTACTTATGTTGTTGGAGAGGAAAGGTCATAGTGTCGGAGGGAAACTGTTGTCTGCCATTAAGGCAATATATAGGTGTGTGCGGGCATGTGTTAGAGTGGGACATCAGTTTTCAGAGTTTTAAATTGTGACTGTAGGCCTACAAGTGGCGTGAAGCAAGGATGTATTCTCAGCCCGTTGTTATTTTCTATATTTATAAATAGAAATGAAAAAATAGAGAGGAGTGAGTTACAGGGAACATGGTTTGGGGATGGTAAACCTCGGATCCATCTACTGTTGTTTGCGGATGATATTGTGTTGTTCTTTGATAATAGAAAAACCCTACAAGCCTTGTTGCGTATTTTAGAGGAGCATAACAGGGAATGGGGAATGAAAGTAAATTTAGACAAGACAAAGATGTATGGTATTTAGGAAAGGTGGGAGATTAACAGCAGCTGAGACGTGGACATATGCGGGGTATCGGGTCGAAATTGTTAATGAGTATGTGTATTTAGGTGTGAAGTTTACCTCAGGGTTGTCAAATGCGAACATGGCCAAACATCGGGCAGAGAAAGGTAAAAGGGCTGCAGTTAGCTGTCTTCATTCGTTGGATACCTTTACAAACATGTCAAATCGTATTTTCTTTAAGATTTTCGATGCAAAAATTAGTCCGGTAGTTACTTATGGTTCAGAGATATGGGGGATAGATGAATTCCCTTGCATTGAGCGGGTGCATTATTATTGCTGTAAGCGGCATATGGCAGTGGCCACTCAAGCGCATAATCTTGCGGTACTGGGTGATTGTGGGAGGATGAAATTGAAGTGTGTGACAAAGATAAAGTGTATTAAGTTTTGGTGTAGGTTACTGAGAATGCCAGAAAATAGATGTAAAGATAGCTTATATTGTACAGTTAAACGATTTAGAAAATGGAAAGAGTAACTGGGTGATGTCTATTCGTGAATTATTATGTCGATATGGTTTTCAATATGTATCACGGGTATTTTTGCGGGCCACGAAGATCATTGTTTATTTACATTTTGTTTGTTATGTCAAGTCTTTCTTTGTCTTATGAGTAATTTGTTGGTGGGAAGCCCCTATAGAAATTCTTTTGACACCGAAAGTATTTAATTTGTTGGGTTGTTGGGTTGGCATGTCCCAAAAGTCCAAAATAACATAACATAAACATCCATGTTTACAAACATTCAATGTAAACAATGAAGTCGTGATACATTATCTTTAAATCAGGCAGTTGGGAATGAGAAGATGTTCATTTCATTGTTTACGCAAAGAGTGTATGATATTGGTCGTCAAGAGTGGTTCGTAGTGTTCAACAGTCAAATATGTTATCATGTTACTCTATGTTTAACTATTCGTGCCGAGTCAAAGATTCCACAGCACCGTTTCCGGAGCTGCCGCCGCAATGCATTTACCAGTTGTTGTTAGGAATAAAACGTGTCGTTTTATTATTTGTGGTTCACTTTGGACAGCTATGAGAAATGCTTTATCTAGTTTTAGGTGTGGGTTGTTCAGGGACAATTATGCTGGGGAGATTAACATTTGCCGCTATTGTGATATGGGGGTAATGGATGATGAGGTTCACTTGTTGAATGTTTGCAGATTTCATTTTGACCTGCGGGTTCGATTTTTGCCAATGGCAGAACCGACACTGCAGTCTTTTATAAGTATTATCAACAGCAGGAATAAGAAAACGTTGGAAAACCTGGTTATTTTCTTATATAAGTGTAGAAGACGTCGGTTGTCATTTGATGGATAATTGTATCTTGAGGCCTTGCTCTGTTGAGGGGTGCCATCTTGAATCACTTTATTCATTGTACTCATTTATCATTACATGTACAGTGTATATCACTGTAAGGGGCCAATGGCCTAAGTCAGTTCAATAAATAAATAAAAATAAAATATGTGTCTGAGAATTTTCAAACAGAAATACTGTGGATTCCTATTCAACGAGTTTTTTGTTGGATTTTAGAGGGTATATATCGGTTTCTGAATGATAAAATTTGTTGTTCAAATCACATTTTGATACGAGTTGTTCCCAGTAGATGTCAAGGAGTTTCAGGTAGCCGTTTTAGACTCAGCAGACACAGGTTAAAGATAATGTATCATGACTTCATTGTTTACATTCAATGTTTATAAACATCATTGTTTACATTCAATGTTTATAAACATGGATGTTTACATTACCGGTAGGCCTATGTTATTTTGGACATATGGACATGCCAACCCAGCATATTGAATACTTCCTGCATGAAAAGAATTTCTAGAGGAGCTTGCCTCCAACGAATTACTCATAAGACACAGACGACTGGACATGAACAAACAATATAAATAAACAGTCCTGATTTTCGCGGCCCGTCAAAATACATGTACCCATGATACATTGTCTTTAAGGAAAAAATTGTTTATACCATTAAATTGTTGGTTTATACCAATTAAATGGAAAGTACTTTCGTAAAAAAAACGGATCGTTAGGCCCTGCAGGCATCAGGCCTGTATGTTACAGACTATGTGGGAAACTGATGTGTCGCATCCCAAGTCTGCAAAATTGTTTGAAAACTCAAATTCTTTCGCAGAACGGAAGCATGCTGTAGCTAAAACATTTTGTTGAAATCAATTAGTTACTTTTTGTCATGAATATGTTGGGACACTTGTTTTCAAAGAGCGTCAATAAAGTCGGCATAGGTAGC
>NMRB01000198.1:283639-368538 GCA_002633025.1 Notospermus geniculatus
GGGGGGGGGGGGGGGGGTGCAGACAGGGCCAAAAGGGCAATACTGTACCCTGGAGGAAAAGCCTCTTCAGAGACTAAGATTGAACATTATATGCTATGTGAATTGGATTCGAATTCACATCGATTTCCGTGATTTGAAGCTCGGAATTCGAATCACATATGTGATTCGAATTCCGAGCTTCAAATCACATGTATGAAGAGCTCCCTCGATGAAACGTACGAGCGACCATGGACGGGACAGGACTAACACCCGGAGTTTTGGGGGCAAAGATTAGATAAAATGGCGGGCCGTAGCCTAGTTAAGTCCCTACTATAGCAGCGAGCGCCGAAGGCGTGCTGAAATACCGGTAGTACTGGCGGAGGGTCCGGGGCCCTCCCCGGGGAAAATGTTTGAAAATAAGAGTGCTTTTACGCCATTTCCTGGCATTTGAGAGTAAAATTGGGCACTCTCGCCTTGTGAGTGTGATTCATTGGTTGGACTTGGGCGTTTTGGGACTAAAGGCAGTCCAATGCAGTTCCTACGGTTCATGTCCATTTCGCCTTTTCTCAGTTTGCCTACATTTCTCCCATTTCGCCTTCAAAAAGTATTCATTTCACCTATCTGAATCCTGCCTTATCTTTCCTCTGCCACTATTCACCTTTTCCGATTCCGTCTTTCCAATTCGCCTCTGTTAGGCTCAGAAAGTATTTGTAAACTTCATGTTTCTTTGATACACTGTACCATGCAGAGTCGCCACCTAGTGTTGAATGATTAAAATAAAAGGCGTCACTTCCGCCCACCATGTTTTATAGAAGAAACGTGTTGTGTATTTTCTTCAACAACAAAATCCAGTAAAATCACCTCACAGATCCCCCATCAGACCCGTAGAAATGACGCAACAAACAACAGGTTATGGGCCCAGAATGAGGGTGCCTGTATTTGATGGGGATGAACGAAAGTACGAGCTGTGGGAGGTAAAGTTCGTAGGCTACATGAGGCTGCAGAAGTTGCACAAGGTGGTCTTGCCTGCAGATGCAGGGGGCGATGCTGAAGTGGATGAAGGTAAAAATGCCGAAGCCTTTGCTGAACTAGTACAGTGTCTTGACGATAGAAGCCTTTCGTTGATAATACGTGATGCGAGGGATGACGGCCGAGGGGCCCTCAAAATTTTGAGGGACCACTACTTGTCGAAGGGGAAACCCCGAGTCATTTCACTGTATAATGAACTGACTTCGCTGAAGTTAAAGGTACCAGCAGAAGAGACTGTCACTGATTATATGATACGGGCTGAAACCGCAGCCACAAGCCTGAAAGATGCTGGAGAGACTGTAAGTGACGGCCTGTTGGTGGCGATGGTATTAAAAGGGTTGCCGCCAGAATATAAGCCCTTTTCGGTTGTGGTGACACAAAGGGACAGAGCCTTTAGTTTCCAAGAGTTCAAGGTCGCCTTGCGTGCTTTTGAGGAGTCTGAAAAAGGGGACAGTGCGCAAGAAGGAAGTGACGGTGTGATGAACGTTGTCGAGGAGACTGATTCCAACAACAAGGGTCCAAAGCACAAGTCGGACCAGAATACTCGCTTCAAAGGTTCCTGTTACTCGTGTGGAAAGCCGGGACATAGATCTGCTGATTGCCGTTCAAAGGGGTCCAAAAGGAGGCGCTGGTGTGACTTTTGCAAGTCTGAGACGCACGACACGAAGTTTTGCAGGAAGAAGAATAAGGTGAAGGACAGTGCCAAGAGTGTGGATGTCGATCAGCCTGCAGGTGAAAATGATCATTCTTTCTGTTTCAAAATTCATGTGGATACTACACCTACTGCTGGTCATGAAGCGAAGGGGCTGTTGGTTGACTGTGGGGCAACAACCCACATACTGAATGATGAATCAAAGTTTGTCCATTTTGATGACAACTTCAACCCAGCCAATCACTTCATTGAATTGGCAGATGGAAGTAGGTCAAATAATCTTGCCCTGAAAAGGGGTGATGCCAGTGTAATTTTGGTTGATGAAACAGGTAGAGAGCACAAATCTATTTTGAAAGATGCATTGTATGTACCCACCTTCAGCCAAGATATATTTTCTGTTCAAGCGGCTACTGAGAAGGGTGCGTCTGTTGAGTTTCAGGAGCAATCGGCTGTGCTCAGTTTAGGGGGAACGAACTTCCCTATAGAGAAAAAGGGTCGTCTGTATTATCTGAATAGTGTGAAGAGTGTTGTTTCAAGTAAGCAGTCATGCCACACACTTCAAGAATGGCATGAAATTCTTGGCCACTGTAATGTAGGTGATGTTGTTAAGCTTGAAAATGTAGTTGATGGCATGAAAATTGTCGGTAGGAAAGAATTCGAGTGTGGTACCTGCTTTGAGGGCAAAATGATTCAGGAGAGAAGTAGATTGCCAGATGAGCGTGCTGAGTCTCCACTTGAGCTAGTACACTGTGACCTTGCTGGTCCAGTAGATCCGGTCGCGAAAGACGGGTTTAGGTATGCATTTGCCCTGGTAGATGATTTTTCTGGTCTAGTGATGATATATTTCCTCAGGCAGAAGAGTGATACTGTGTGTGCAATGAAAAATTTTCTTGCTGATACTGCACCATATGGGTCTGTCAGGCGTTTGAGAAGCGATAATGGTACCGAGTTCACGTCTAAGGCATTTGAGACCCTACTTGTTGAGAACAAGATTAAGCATGAGAAGTCTTGCCCATACTCACCACACCAGAATGGCACTGTTGAAAGGTCGTGGAGATCTCTCTTTGAAATGGCTAGGTGTATGTTGTTGAAATCCAAGTTGCCAAAATTCTTGTGGACATATGCTATTATGGCCGCAGCTTATACTCGTAATAGATGTTACAACTCCAGGCTTGGTAAAACCCCAGTTGAGGCATTTTCTGGCAAGAGGCCAAATATCAGTGGGATGCACACTTTTGGCACTGTGTGCTATAGCCTATGTGTATGTACAAGAAAAGAAAAAGCTTGATGCAAGAAGTGAGAAAGCTGTGTTTGTGGGATATGACAAGAGTAGCCCCTCATATTTGGCCTACTTTCCAGAAAACCAAGCTGTGAAGAGAGTCAGGTGTGTAAAATTCACCAGTAGTTTCAGTGAGGAGCACAATGCCACTGCTACACAGCAGCCGACTGAGAATTGTCCAGTTGAAGATGTAATTGTCAGAAGGGCAGATGGTGAAAATGATCCTGCTGTAGTACATGTGCATGAACCTGATGTGGATGTAGATGTAAATGATGTTGCTGAGCCTGATGTGGGCAATAGGCCTGTTGGTAACATTGATGTTGAAGGTGAAGATGAGCAACGATACCCCAGAAGGGGACATAGGCAGCCAAAGTATCTTGACGATTATGTTCATGGTGAAGAGCTCGAAGATAGTGTGAATTCCACTGTTGATTTCTGTTATAAATTGTCGAGTCCTCCTAAGAACTACCAAGAGGCTGTTACCTAGCTGCTGATGCTGAATCTTGGAAAAAGGCTATGGAAAGTGAGATGAGCGCTCTCGGAGAGAATGACACATTCGAGCTTACACCCCTGCCAGAAGGTAGAACTGCAGTGGGGGGTAGGTGGGTTTATGCCCTAAAACTTGGTCAGAATAATGAAGAGCAACACAAGGCTCGCTTTGTTGCGAAGGGGTATTCCCAACTGCCTGACGTCGACTACCATGAAACCTTCTCCCCGACAGCGCGCATCACATCTGTCAGGACACTAATGCAACTTGCTGTTGAACACAACTTAACTGTGCACCAAATGGATGTCAAAACTGCGTTTTTAAACGCTCCGATCGATGTTGAGTTGTATGTTGAACAACCCGAAGGTTTCGAAGTCAAAGGTAAAAACGGAGAAAAACTAGTATGTAAATTAAAGAAATCACTGTACGGCTTGAAACAAAGCGGGAGAAACTGGAATAGCATGCTGCATTCCCACTTGGTTGAGCAAGGATTCAGCCAATCACAAGCTGATCCATGTGTGTACTCGAGACACACTGATGATGAAATGACTGTCATTGTGGTGTGGGTTGATGATATAATCATAGCCACAAATAGTGATCCTACCATGAAAAGGGTGAAACAGTTGTTGAGTGGAAAGTTTAGGATGAAGGATCTGGGTGCCATCTCATGGTTTCTGGGAATTCAGTTCACCCATGAGAATAATGTCATAACCATGAACCAGTCTAGATATGTTGAAAAAATGTTGACAAAATTCGGGATGCAGAATGCTAAACCAAGAGCTACTCCCTGTGAAATGGGAATGAGTAAGATTTGTTCAGAATCGGAGAATGATGAGCCAGCTGATCCGAAACTGTATCGAGAAATTGTCGGAAGCTTAATTTATGTCATGACGGCCACAAGGCCAGACTTGTGTTTTGCAGTGACGAAGTTGTCTCAATACATGGCAAAACCAACGGTTGCGCATTTTGTAATGGCAAAACATGTGTTGCGTTACTTGAGAGGGACCACTGATCAGGGTCTGGTGTTCAGAAAGTCAGATAGTGCTGCAGACTTGAAGTTGATTGGTTTCTGTGACTCTGATTGGGGTGCATCGTCTGAAGATCGTCGTAGTATCACTGGTTATGCTTTCCAGCTCTCACCTGTTGGTTCTTTGATCTCATGGAAAAGCAAGAAACAACAGACGGTAGCTCTATCTTCTTGCGAGGCGGAATACATGGCATTGGCAGCTGCCACGCAGGAGGTGAAATTCCTGATACAACTTCTGGAGAGCATGACTGGTGGTGAACAGTTTGACAATGTGGTTATGTATTGTGACAATCAAGGCGCGATCGCGCTCGCCAAAAATCCTGTACAACACCAGAGATCCAAACATATTGATATAAAGTACCACTTTATAAGACAAGCAGTACAGACAAATGTCTTGCAGTTGTTGTACATTCCTTCAGAACATAACCTGACTGACATGTTCACCAAACCTGTTGCTAGAGTGAAAATGAAGAAGTTTGGAAGCCTCATGGGTTTATGTAAAACTTGAAGTGTTGTCAGTTGGACATTTTCATGTGAGTTTTGAGAGTCCAAAGAGCATTACTGTTGTTCATGAAGAATCATACACTGTTTTTGTATTTCTTTGAAGGTCCTTATCTTAATAGGGCTGTGTACATTCCGTAAGTCTGATGTTAAACATTTTTTGAAAGCCTCACTCCACATCCCCTGTATTATGTAATAGATAAAGAAACATTTGTTTAAGTGGGGGTGTTAGGCTTAGAAAGTATTTGTAAACTTCATGTTTCTTTGATACACTGTACCATGCAGAGTCGCCACCTAGTGTTGAATGATTAAAATAAAAGGCGTCACTTCCGCCCACCATGTTTTATAGAAGAAACGTGTTGTGTATTTTCTTCAACAACAAAATCCAGTAAAATCACCTCACAGATCCCCCATCAGACCCGTAGAAATGACGCAACAAACAACAGCCTCTCTGTTAATTTGCAAAATTGGAAAAAGATGAATCTGGAATAAGGCCAGTTGAGACAAAGACAAAATAACACAAAGGCCATATATGACAAGATGAATTGTGAAAAGGCCAAATCAGAGATGGCAAAATGGGAGAAGGCGAAATGGGAAAAGGCAAACTGTGAAAAGACAGAATGGGCAGACACTATTCCTACGGCCCTGTGGGAACGTGGGCTACGAGCAGGCCGACTAATAGTTGCCGTAGTTTGACACCGGAAAAAGACAAGCTATGAATTGCCGGGGGAAAGGGCACTTCGTCGCCAAAAAGGCACTCTGTGCAGAAGAAGGCACTCTCTGCCAAAAGAGGCACCCTATACCGAAAAAGGCCACTCTGGCCCGGAAGGGGGGTGCGCACCTCCTGCTCCCCCTGGATCCGCCCCTGCTAAATAAGGGGCCTTCGCTTGGGTGAAGACCAACCTCCAGTTTGGTCGGGCAGGCTAGGGCAGGTGTGATGTGGTCCTTTTCGCCGGCATAGGGGTGGGTGGGGCTATCTGTGACTACGGGGCCCGGCACGTCCCCTCCTCTCCAGGGATGGTCTTTACCGGTGGGTACCCCCCCCCACCGTGGGGAGAAAGTTCTGTCTCCCGAACCGGGGCCTGCCTTCCCTTGACCCGAAGACGCTGGAGGAACGGCAAAGTGGCGGATTTGGATACGGATACCACACGCTTTAATGTGAAACATGTGAAAAAAACAAAGAAACAAACGAACGACGAACACATGACATGCATGACATGCATGACGAAGGTGACACAAAACAGGCGAAAAAACCAAATTTTCTTCCTTTTTCTTAAAGATGATAATCATTAAAAATACATTAGGCCTATATTAATATTATTGTGTTTTGATTTACTCAGGCCCCAGGCCTACCGGTGTCGATCAATCAACAGTATTTTCATCATTGCTGATCAGTAGGCGAGGGCCTACAGGTGCATGGTGGTAGGCCCCTAGGCTAAAGGCCTAGGCCTAGCCTAGGCCTATCACAGTGAGAAAAAATCGTACTAGGCCTAGGCCTACTTTTCAGCCATTTCTGGCCAAAACGTACTAGGCCTATCCCTTTGCCACAACTAGGCTAGCACTAGTCTCAGTAACTGGGACTCTGTATGCTCCGCTTTTGCTTTTACAAACTGACTTTTACATAGCGCGCATACAGAGTCTCAGATTGCCCAATACATTCCCTGTGGAGCAACTCCGCGCCGAATTCCGGGCGGGCACTGTTAATTCACAAACCAGGACGAAAATCCACAATATTGTATCCCTGTGTTATTGAGCTACCGTCGCTACACCATGTCCGAGTGAATACACCGATTTCACAACTCGCAGCGATCACAGCGCCCCTAGTAGCAGTATATAACGGCCACTTCCGGTTTACCTCGCCTCCAGGTGTAATTCCAAGGAGCGAGGTTGATTTTCAAGCTCACCACCAGGAGTGAAGTAAATATTTCCTAGATCGAGGTTACCTCACTCCTGGTGGTGAGGTTGAAAACTAACCTCGCACCTAGGAATTACACCGGAAATGGCTGGTCAAAGTAGGGGCGCTGTGATCGCTTTGAGTTGTGAAATCGGTGTATTNCAACGACATGAAAAACTAAATTTCATCAATGTAAACGTTCAAATATATTTTTTAGAATTGTCACTCTCAACATTACCGGTATGTCATCATAATTCTTTCCGACAACCATGCAGTGCCACCGTCGGATGCCGAGGACAGACGGGCAGGGAACCACTGCAGGTTACCATGTTGGCATGTTATATCCTAAAACGACGACTACAACGACATGGCAGTCATAGCACACAAATCATGAAATAAGGCAAATGTAATTCTTCCAAATGAAATTCGTGAACGTTTGAGGGACTCCTCCACACACTCACAAATATCAATATGGTTACTTTGATGTTAATAATTACTTCTTTATAGCGTTGGGCGCTTCTGGTAGCAGTTAGACGCAAATTTAGTGCGCCCAGGTTTATAGGCCTATTCCATGTACACACACTTGCATGCATGATACTATATAGGCCCCTACACACACATGCACAGTGCAGTTCAAATGAATTGGTCTGCTATTCTAGACCTAGGCCTATTATCCCCTGGTATAGGCCTACTTGAGCACAAAATATCCTCGTTAGTGTAGTATGGGACCTAGCTAGCTAGGCTTCTTTGCCAGATCACAGGACAGATGCCATGGATATGGATAGCCTACCGTAGGCCCCATGGCAGGCAGACCACAGATAGCCACACTTGACCGGTTGACCACACTGGGGCTGACACTCAGTCAGTGGGTCATATGAACAAAGACTAGCGAATGCTTTTTACTCCAGATGTATAGAGCATTGCCCAGTCCCAGTGCATTTGATAATCTTTATTCACATGATCCATAGAACCAGTAGCCTACGAAGAACAGGGCAGGCTGGTGGTTTGATATTAATACCGGTATCTTCATTAAATTCATTTCATCTACATGTATATTTCAGCTATCCGTATCTGTAATGTGATCTGTGATGTGAAACATCAGGAAGAGTGGGTGACTTCTAGAAGAATTTCAAGCATCTGAATCCCAGGACAGTTCTCCTGTTACACGATGCCATGAGAGGTAAGTGTTTATTTGCTTTGATTTTGAGTCAACTTTATTTGACTATGATATACGGTACTGTGACTGTGCCAGTGATCATATTTTGCATTCCTTCTTGTCAGTGTCAAGTGATTGCATTTGAAAAATGAAATTTTCAAATAATGTAATATCCATTTTTTTCAGATTTGTCCTTCAACTTCCAATGTCCAGAACCAATTCAAACAGAACCAGGGTTTGTTGAAGAAGCGTCAACTGTTGCCAGGACATGAGCTGAGTAGTCAGGAATGGAATTTCATCAGGTATGCACATGGGTGTGTAAAAACCTATCAGACAAAGGGCATATTTTGAGAGAAATCAAATGTCAAATTCTTTAGCCAGGACATTTCTTTAGCCAAGTCATAATGGTTAAAGTAAAAAAAAATGTCAAGGTGAGGAAGAATTAGAGGTATAATGAAAGAATGTTCCTGGAAGGCCTTTTCTTCAGCTCTGTGTGTTACATTCTACTTCAAATCCATCTAGTCATTGTTTTTTTATTCAAAGACCCCTTGAGGAAGGCACTCCTGATGCTACATGCATGTATTTCATTGAGATGCAAACCAAATGGGAAATGTCCAGTGATGTCCGACTTTTTTCTTCCTGAACAGGGGGGAATCGGATGGCCGTTCGAGAGATCAACAAAGCATTGCCCAGCAGTTGTAAGAGCCCAGATGTCAGTGTGTTAGAGTGAAGACAGCCAAAGGGGACACAATAGCTTAGATTTCAACTGACAGGCTACTGATTTTTGGGGGCGCAATATGCTGCATCAGTTCAGGTGTGCTATGCAATGGGCCTAGAAAGGTTGGTGTTCCTTGGATATAACCATCAGATATCAGCTGCACACTATTGCCTGAATAATCTGATGTGGACAGTTTTTCACCTCATAGAATGTGTCTCCATTTCAGGAAGTTGCTTCAGATGTTCCTGTCACCGAGAAGCTGCAACGTCGCCATCTTTAGGTCGGGCATTGTTATTAGATCAATCTCGGTAAGTCGAACCCTCTTATCCCCCCGATGAGGCCATCTCGCCAGAGTTTGAAAGAGGAGTTCAAGTTCACCTGGATAGTCGGGAGTGAGGACAGTTCAGGTGTGTATAGCTCCTGAGAAGAAGGCACTTTGTCGGTCTTGACAATGTGGTTTCTGAGGGTGTAGATGTATTTGGGTCATGTGAAATAGTGAAGACACTGGGTGAGTGCGGTTGGTAATCTCTTTACTCATTATATTTCTGAGAGATCAGAGTTCTTAGAAATCCAAGACACAGTCTGATATGGAGATAACCCGATGTGTGGACACTAAAGTTACCAACGTGGATGAGTACTTTGATCACATTTCATGCTCCTAATTATTCAAGTTTTTAATCTTTCCATTCCAGGGTGCACTACATGCAGTTCCTGGATTGAGGACAAGAGTAGGAGGAAACCAACACCAAGACACCTGTACCTAGCCTTTTGTGAAAGTGTAATTCTGTGTGATACTAGAATAATCTAATGTATTGAGATACTAGAATGGATGTTATTTTCATGGAGAGAATTCTTTTTCTTTTGAATTCTTTACAATGTACTAAAAGCTCTTTGACTTGGAGCCCTGATCTGGAAGGCCCAGTGTGGAGGCAAAATGCAGTGATAACTGATGGTTTGATGCTGTCAGTAGTTTATTCTGCAACTAGTTAAATGTGACACTGGCTAGCCCATTATGTACCTTGAATAAGTGGAGTGTAGACATCTCGTATATTGCCATCTGATCTTCCTTCAACTAAATATTGTCAGTGGCTTTCAGCATGTTCAGTTAGGCCTAGCCGGTTCACCATGAGATGACGCGGTAGTGGTGTGTGTCTGTATTTATTGTCCATCTCACTTTCTATGTGTAAAAAGGTGTAAAATTCATGTACAATAAATCCACTTTTACACATTAATTCCCTCTTATTTTGATGTAGGCATACATGGTTTTGAGAACCATGATGCGTTGTAAGAACATGCTCACAATTAGAGTTGGAGGGTTTTGGGTAGGGGTAGAACTCTTTTTCATTTCTCTCATACTACTCTATCTTTTGTGATCTGATAAAATGTAGATAGTATGATAAGAAAGTCCCTCGCGAAATAGTAATAGGCCTACGGTATCCTCTTCCGTTTTCTACCATGCAAGAGGTAATCCAATAGGCCTACTGCTGCCTACCTGCCAAATTGGCCGCGTCAACCCCTAAAATTCAATTTCGACCATGCACTCAGAACGACTAAATCAATTGGTTCATATTGTGCATTTCTTGGTACTCGAGTCAAGGAAGGTGCACATAGACGTACATGCACCGAGTTATACTGATTTCCGATGGTAGCCCCCCCACCAGTCCTTAGCGGAATGACTCCTCTGACTTGCGCGGCGAATGTGGCGCCATCTATAATCCCAAAGTGGAACTGAGAAGAAGTTCATTACAGGGCGTCAATCTCACACCCAGAGATTAGTTACGCTCGATCGAGGTTGATGGTCGCTACACCAATCTCTGGAGACGGCTAAGCCCTAGCGGTGGCTTCGGGAACCAAAATGCAAGGCAAATGCGTTACACACGGCGCATCCCGCTTCACTCCAAGTTTATACAGTGCGCCAAGTACTGCTGTCATGGCTGTGGATTTTCCTCAATAAATACAACAGATCCCTCGAAAAACCTTTCTAAGGACATTTTTTGTGTGTAAATTTTACACTCAAGTCATCTCAAGTCATTTCAGCGCATTTATGGTTAAAATTCAGTCTAAAATTGCACGATACCAAAAATCACACCTAAGGCGTGAAATGGCCATTTTGGTTCCCGAAGCCACCGCTAGGGCTAGAAGGCTTCGGCTCTGGCTGCCATTTTCGCGACAAGAATTTGGTCGCGGATCTCAGAGCGCATGCGCGGATACCGTTACGTTGACATCACGGGTTATTTTAAGAATGGAATGTCGGTAACCACGTGGGTGCTAATGTGATCAAACACGCCGAATCGTGCTAAATGGCAACACCGAGGAAGTTTCTGTGGATGAGAAATTTGGTATGTGTTGCAGAACTGTAACAAAAGCTCATAATCGTCGCCGTTTTAGACGAGGAGAGAATGAAATTTTACGGGGAAAATGGCCCGTTACAATGACGTCAGTAATAAATTATCAGCCAGAGCCGAAGCCTTCTAGCCCTAGCGGTGGCTTCCGGAACCAAAATGTGAAATGGCTAGCCCAATTACCTTCGCTAGGTATTATGGGTAAACCCGGATAATGCCTTAGCCTTCAACTGCTGTGGTGCGCCTGCACAAAAGTGCAGTGAATAAATTTAGGCTTTTTTCTGCCCAAATTTAGGACCTTTTGGAAACAATAATAAAATATCTACAAATAAAGCTCTCAAAAACGGCCAAAAAGGGTATTTTGAGGTTGCAGTTGTCAAAACGTACGGAACTACATCGGAAGGATAAAACCAAATCACTCAACAGGTTCTTGGTTAGCTCAACCAATCAGGACACTGCATTGAGTGGTCACGAGGGGTCAAGTGACAGAATGTAAACAAGACCATGTGCTTATCAGCTGTCACGTGCTTCTGTTGAGCAATCAGATAATTAGGTCGACGAAAAAACGTTTCGTGTACGTGCCCATGAAATTCTTCAATTCCACTTGGCATGTATTGGAACTACGATCATCCGCCGAGGAAGTAGGGATCTGGTGGCAGTGTCACTAGGTAGAAGACTGGAGGTGGCGCTGTGTGCAGTTTGTGGCTAGCCGTCTCCAGAGATTAGTGTAGCGACCATCAACCTCGGCCCGAGCGTAACGAATCTCTGGGTACGAGATTGACAGGGCGTGTCGCGATTCACCTGTTACTCCAACTCCGTTCTATTTAAACATGTCAAAGAGTCTAACGTTTCTTTTAAAAACTTAGTGATGGATTTTATCGGCACAGGCATCGTTTCAAATGCGGATAAAAACGACGAATATTTGCCAGTCTTATACGAAATCGTGTCGCATTACGTTCCATCCAATAAGCATTTGGATCACGAATTAATCTTTTCGCGACCACGTTTGGAGGTCGAAACTGACGACTTGGATGATTTTTTCGTGGCAGGTGTAAAAAACCCTTATTACTCGAAGTTGACGAACGTCTCAAGGCTACAACGTCTGTACGGAAAGGGCGATTGCGATGGACTTAATGATTTTGAAAAAACTTTATCCCGTATTCACCAGTCGTTCAGAACCGATATAGTAACCGAATTTTGTCGCACTTGGAAACCGGCCGGGATTTTGATAGAAGCAAAAAATCTCGGATCGTTGCATTCTTCAGACTCTGAAAATCTTTTGAATCTGCTCCTATTAAGTCACGGGGCAATAGGCCTCGCAAATTGCACGCCGTATCACCGCGAATTTCAATTAACCGTAGCCCTCGATCAATTCGCAGATTTCGATTATGATTTAGAAGAGCGCACCCCAGATGAGTTTTACGCCAGACTGAATGCCGCCGACGAGGAAACGCTGTCCATCCCGCCTGTGCATTCTAAATATGTGGTGGAGGACTGTCTGAGAGGTTTCTCTCTGTACGGAGTCGTCTATGCCAGTCATCCAAATAAATGCGTTGTCAGGATCGTCAAGACGAAACATTCGGATGTGCGAGTAAGTGAGATCATACACGCTTATCTAGAAACGCGTTTCAGAAACAAGGCCAGACCTCTCAATTGGAACAGGATCGGCGTGATAAAAATCGGCTCTTGTCCGAAGTCTCTAATATCAGAAAACAGAGTGAAGTATGACGTGCATTTAAAAAGGGTGAGAATTAAACACTTCGTGTACGACCCTTCTCACTGGAATGTTTTTTAACTACATGTATCGGATGGTACAGGGCGCGGGTGCCATCCGACTGTACCGCTGTAACTTACTTACCATGTGGTGGTACCACGCACTGCCCATGGTGATTTCAAGGGTGGTGCAGACATTCCCATTTAGGCTACAAACGGCTAGCGAAAAGCACCTATAAACCACAAAAAAACCTCTACCGACAATGCTTTCTTGGGGTGGTCGATATTTAGGCCTACACCTCCTACGCGCGCTTGTTTAAAAGGATGCGAGAGAGTAACACGTGCTGACTCAATGGCTGGCCTCATTGCGAATTATTACAGCGCTGTTGACGCAACTTCTTTCGACATTTTCTTCATTTTTCTAATCGGCTCTCAGTGTCATGACCGCGTGAAAGTAGCGGCAAAGAAACATCGGGGTACAGTCGGTTTGAACAAGACGGACATCCTGACCATATGCAGAAAAAACAATACGCTACATTACGTTCGTAAGTCTTTAGAGAATTTATTCGCAAACACCAGATACGAAGGAGAAATCCATGATGATTTTGAATCTTTGGCAAGAGTAAAACTTCATGCACCCGGAAGCGGTTTT
This sequence comes from Notospermus geniculatus, assembly GCA_002633025.1. Lineage (NCBI taxonomy): Eukaryota > Metazoa > Nemertea > Pilidiophora > Heteronemertea > Lineidae > Notospermus > Notospermus geniculatus. The sequence goes on from NMRB01000198.1 coordinate 297,069, forward strand.
CAAGCTCTAAAGTACTTCCTTCATAACTGCCTTGTCAATTTTTTGCTTCCCGAATTCACTCCTACAATGAAAAGAAAAGTTATATCAAGTTTGATTCAGCTGCATTTGGTAACGATAGACAAAATCCGACCAGACGAGGCGCATAACATTATTGCGTATACAATACCAACTGAGATGGTTTCTGTATCGTCGGCATTTGGCAGACTACTCGATAAGTACCACTCCACTATCAACACATTGATAGTGGAACCTCTCCAACTGGCTTCCCGACGATACATAAGCGGCATTGCAAAGAGACCGCGAATTTTATCCGAGATGAGTTTCACTTTGCCATTTTTAGAGAATTTAGCTATAATCAAGAGAACTGCCAGACCAGCCGCCACAAGATTATTTAGAAGAGACAATGTCATTACAGATTCGATTTCCTCGGAACTAGATCGGCTAACTCGCTTGGCAAACTTAATCAATAAAGAGGGGCTGTATCATAAAATACATAGTGTGTATACTTCCTGTTTATATTTGCTGAAGTTTGTCGAAAATTTGAAAAACCGCATCAAAATAAAATACTTGAATTTCGCTCCCAAGAGGTGTATCTGTTATGCTAAATGCACTAGGAACTCATTTGGAAATCATTTGAAGCTTTGCCTCGCTAGTTACGTGACGTTTTGCGCAGACTGCGGTGAAACAACGCACAACCTTACTAATCAAGACCGGAAACATCATTCGTACATCAACTACAATACAGACAGACGTCATTGTGCCAAGTGCGATTCAACCGATTTGCAATCAACCGCGTTGTACAGTTGCAGCATCAATGAGAACGTGGTTCGTTTATTAGTGCAATGTGTGTTTGAAGAACCGGTAGAAGATATAAATTGTATCAGTTCAAGAACCGTCACGTCCATATGCATCTCTGGGAATCGTTCGTGTTATAATATAAAGACGACAAAGTTCCAAGATATTTTCGAACCGTGTAAAAACTGCTCGGTTGATAATTTGAGTGTATGCGCAAATACCTGTCTGGATAGTGAAGATTCCGGTGTAATGTGCATAGGTTGTCGGTTGTATATGAAATGTCCCTGTCGTTTGGCAGGTATACAAAGACGGCCGAGAAGTCATCAGATTCGATAGACCTCTGACCTATCGATTTATACGTACACGTGTTGAATTAGGGTTATACTTGTCACTCTCACAGTGGAGTCTCCGTCTAAAACTAAACCACCTTGAATGAGTTGAGATATTTAATGACTTGGCCTAGGCCTATGCCTTCGTGTACCTGTTGCGAGGCATTTAGATTGTTGGTTGTGAATTCGTTATAATCATTTCAGACCATACGTATGCTAAAAGGGGATGTACCCCAGCACCTTCCCGACATACGATTTCTGATGTACAACCGCCCGACTCCCTTAAAATATGCACCCCATTTCATGTTTTAGTCATTCCAGATCACCGTGTAGCAAAACAAATCCAAGAAAATGCCCACATTGTTGTGGTCGAATGCATCGTTTGTAATGTGATGACCCATTCAAGATATAAACCAATTTTTTATTCCCTGGAACAACTATTCACAGCAAATAAGAATATATGCACTTGCGAGGCATCTGTTTTTAGATTTTCTTATGATATTTGGATGCAGAAATTGCCATCTTTATTCAATGAACTAAATATATTTAGCTCGCATCAAAGGTACATTAAAGAAATACCATTCGATGTGTTGAGAAGTCATTTTTCAGACAGCGGCAATCTGCTTTGTAAAATTAATAAACGTCGAATGAAGACCTCGATGTTATATCAAAAATTAACCCAGAACTGTAACTCTTTAAACGAAATGTACACTCGAATGCAACAACTCTTACAGTCGTCTGAATCATTTCGTCTACACATTCTCAATCTAAATTCAATGACCCCTCTGTATTGTTCCCTTTTAGTTGCATTTTATCAACGAAGTGTATTTTCTAAAAAAACGCTAACGCTTTTTAAGCAGAACGATATAATATCGTACTTGACAAACTTCGCTAATCACGATGTCATATGGAGCCACTAACTTGAATATTGTATACAGTCGCAAAATTATTTAAAGGAACAGTTATTGAACTATTAAAGTATTCATAGGGACATGTATCGTAAATACGCTCTTCAGCTCAGCCATCTCATTCTACTGGTTATTATAATTGTAATAACTATTCTACAAGCGACACATGTGTGGCCACCAGATAGATTGACGAAGGAGCCATCCCGTAATTCAACGCCTGATGAATCCTCGGTATATTGTAATTTCGGAACAAGACGCTATGTATAATTTTGATATTGTTATCACAACATATTTAAATATGTAAATCTTATAAGTGATTTGTGCATTCATCATGCCTTATCTCGTATGTTTGACGATGTTCATTTGGGGTTTCACGGTGATACATGGGTTTAATTACTACCTCCTTGACGAAGGGAAAAAATACGCGTCTGTTGGTGACAGAACTGCCACATTTGGCGTGATAATAAGCTTGGAAAAAAACCCCGGTATTTCCGTTGCAAGAAAACCAACCATTCGTGACAATGTCAACATGGTATTCCTTGATACCCCCATACCACACACACACCTAAATAAAATTGCTTATCACAAACAATTGATGCGACAATCGGATTGCAAGTTGCTTCATAATAGAACGTTTGATTACATCATATCATGCTTTCATTGCATCCGTGATGTAAAAGAGGAACATTTTGGAGTGTGGAAATTTAAAATAGTAATCCTCGCCAACCTGAAAGCATACATTAAGTCCAACGAGAAAAGGCCTGTACCGGAATTTACAACTAAAATTCTCAAGGGTCCAGATCCAAATTCAATGTTGTACAAACGTGTGAAGTTATGTAACTACGATCAATCTACACAGTTGATATCTTTCCGAGAAAAGCCTTCGTGTCCGCGTAAAAAGACTCCCAGTGGAATGATAAGTACGGGTATCATCAATATTTTCAAACCGAACAAGCGATACATTCAAAATTCGGCGGTCAAATGTCAAATTGTGAAAACCACTGTAGAAACAGTGCATTATTTTTTCGGCGCAAAAACTAGAAAGGATAATGTAGAGTACCTACCAGTTACTTTGGAGGAATGCCAAAGGTGGAACGAGTCTTTGAGATGTGAACACGGCGATTTAACGGAAATCGCGTCCGAATCAAAAGATTATAAAGCGTTGTCCACCTCCAATCAAATCGATGTACAATACGTGTGGCCGAAGGGTCATCAAACGGTGACGTACAATTGCCTTATGACCATTGGGTTCGTACGCACCGTTCCACCTTTTAATCAACTTGTCACTTCGTGGTCGGTTTTGAATGGGAATGAAATTATTAGAAAGAAGGGTATTGTGCAAAAAGATAACACTATTATATGGAATCGATTTGACGAATCACGTTTATGCACCTACGTCAAATGGCACACGTATTCCGCGGAGAAAATAGAGTTTCCAGAAGACACAGATTCAAATAAAGGTAACACAATACATTTTTCTGTCAAAAGTATTCAGAGTGTATTCAGCACTTCCGAGTCGGCAAAAGTCAATCTTTATCAACTGCCATGGAAACAACAAAACTGTTTGCCGAACAGAGATCAACTATTCTCGATTAATTCTCATTTATTGATCGAATGGAAAGAGAATTGCAATTCGACAACCCGACGCTATTTTTATAAGGAAGCAGAGCTCAGCTCACGCGACGCGGACAAACCACAATCGGATGGTGCGTTTGCGTCAGGTGACAGTCTCGAACAATATTCGACCTTTCCGCAAGCACCAGACGATGTCGATAAGAAGAAATTAGCTCCGACAGTGGAGACATCGAGAACGAATACAACTACTGAAATGCGAAAAACGACAAATAATTTGACGCCAACAGCCGCAACTATGAATGTTACAACGACCCCGAGAACGAAGTCTACGAACAAACCTATAGTTACTGGTAAATCTATCAAACTTGACAGCGGGAGTGCGGCTCTTGGTCATGTGAGAGGCGAAGAAATAAGATACAGTGATCAACCGTTAGATTACATACATAGAATTCAATATCTCAGTGATCTTATAACCAGACATGAAGAAGAAAATTCCTTACATCTCACCAATGCTTGGTGTCTAAATCAAGGACATCTTTACGACGCCTGGGGAATTTTAGCAACCCAGGACCCATCTCAAGTCCTTTCATCCTTTCTTCAAAAGCCAGTCGTAGCAGAACGTCAGGGGGACGTATTCAGTATCAAATTATGCAAGAATTTGGATATGTCGAGTTATGAGGTCATATCAACTTTACACGGACACGAATTTAAGAAGGAAATCACCAATCCTTTGTACTTGGTAGAGGGATATTGTTTCACGAGACCCTTTGTTAAGCTGCAATACAGAAGTCGTAACTATTTATTTCAATTGGACCACCAGAACGCTTTGACTAGTGAATTCATATACCATGAACGATGCTCATATTCCCAGCCGAGACATTTGTATTTTAAAATTGATAATTACATTTATTACTATAAAAATTACACATTAGAGGAACAGTATGCCCTAAAGTCCCTTGAAATTCCCAACAAGAATCTCAAGAGTGATCTTCCGGAAATATATTTCATTGACCTGCACACGAAGTTTTCTCCACCCAGTATGGACCACGTAGAGTTCGGCTCCGTTGTACTGTATAATGACACTGAACTAAAACCTACATACAGCACACTCGAGCTTCGCTCGGCGATGAACTTCTACAGACAAACCCTCGACTATTTACATAGGAAATTTTTACCCCAAATAATCAAGGAAAAAGCTGATATGGCTTACGTAGCTCAAACTGTTTCTGCTGGTGTAACCGGTTTTTTTAACGGTGTGGCTGATTTCTTCGACGGACTATTTGATTCCCCATTGTTCAATATTATTTACAAAGTCTTCGTCATCATTGCTTGTTGTTACGTATACCTCTTGATGTTTAGAAGTGTGGTGCAAAGGAAATCGCGCAAAAATTACAAACAGTTAAACTGATTCATTTCAGTGCGAATTTTATACTTCATTCCCAACGATTAGGCCTACATGTGAAAACGACGAGCGAATATGAACTGACGAAATATCCATAGACTGATGACCACCACCGGTGGTAGTGATCATTCCTATCATATAGGGGTTTTGATATACATCACCATACTGATGTTAAAGATAATGTATCACGGGTATTTTCGCGGGCCACGAAAATCATTGTTTATTTACATTTTGTTTGTTTCTGTCCAGTCTTTCTTTGTCTTCGGAGTAATTTGTTGATGGCATGCCCCTCTAGAAATTCTTTTGATACCGAATGTATTCAATTTGGTGGGTTGACATGTCCCAAAAGTCCAAAATAACACAATGTAAACATCAATGTTTACAAACATTGAATGTAAACAATGAAGTGTGATACATTATCTTTAACTCTTTCGCACCTCACGCGTGCGTTGTACCGTAGCCTGGTTCCATGGCCAGCGTCGAGATGGCGCTGCGCAGACAGTGACCAGGCAATAGCCGTTGAACATGATTGAGAAGTGACGTTATTAGGCCTACATACCGGAGATGATCTACATTTATTTTGGGTATGAGACTAAAGGGCTCCGCACACTTGCGACTAAAATGGGGGCGACTACCGATGCGACTACTACGTCGCCTGCCGTAATTACCTTTGCGGTCGATCAATGATGTCATCCACGACATCACTGATCTTCCAAAGAAGCATTTGTCGCAAACAAGTCAACAAAAACTAAAAAATCTGAAAAATGTTCGGTCGCTTCTGTGGTCGCAAGGCCGGTCGCCTACAAAATCGCTCGAAAAAATCGCTAGTGTGCGGAGCCCTTTAGGGTATGAGAACCAGGCTAGTTCTTCCGTCAATCTTGAGTTGATGTGCCGTATGAGAACAGTCAGATAAACCTAATAGAAAGGGGGCGTTGCAAAACAGCGTTTATAAATGTGTCTTTTTTTTCAAGCTCATGCTTTCGATGTTAGATTAACTCCGAAATGATATTGAATTGGTGACCCCTTTGGAACAGAGGATCCAAAGGGGCCTCATTGTATTATTTAAATGAGTGTCGTTAAAGGATTAAATAACGAAAGAAAAATGTATGTTGGTGGTTATGTTTATTTGCTTAACAGTTTTTTGGAAACTGAAGGATGTTCAAATGAAGTTACTGACATCGCACTTTCGGAATCGGACCTGATTGAATTAGAGCTTAGATACCGACACGGCGCAGACGTCAAATTAAATATTCACCACAATGAAGCACTAACGATTGGCACATGTCTGTGTTTCAAATACGTGCAGGGCAAAGGGCTCTTCTGCCTGGCGCGAATAACCAATGAAAACCTTCTAAAAACGTTTCAGAGATTATCACGCACATACGATTTTGGTGACGACGGTTCACTTGAAAAATACTTTCAGATCATTTTCCCGGCCTTTTCTCTGGGCTCTGGCAAGTATTTCAACGCATATAATTTTATCAAACACGTTAGTTTAACCGGGCTTGGTAAACGTGTTGGTACTGTGGTCGTGTATAATCGACACAACCCTTTCGACGTCTTCAAAACATTTAGGGTTGAATATTCTCAGGGTGACGTAGTTAAACTTAACGGAGCGCATATCGCACCTCCGTCATGCAAGGTACAGAGTAACCTGATTGAAAGTATTTGGAACGAAGTCTTGTCCTCAAGACAAATCGGTAATCGAATGGATAAATTATTTAATGATTGCAAAATTACGGGTGTCGACAGTGAGTTCATCTACGCTTCACATCCCAAAATACCAATGTCTAATAATACTAAAACCGCCGACAATCAGGTATTAATCAATTTCTCAGATCTGATCAAACTTATTCGAGCTTCGGATAGCGGGATGGAAAATAGACAGCAGTCTACTAAACGAAAACGCGAATATCGCGATGATGAAGACGCGTATGAAGATGATAATCGCGAAATGAAAAGACAAAAACTTCATCCACGTGTACATAGTGTTTCAATGTCAACTGCTGACAGCATACAGGCAACTTGCGTTAACAACATCAAAGATGATATCAAAAGTGAACTGCTTTCAGAACTGAGACAACAACAACAACAACAACCGCCGCCACTGCTTCAGTGGCCAGTGACTCATCCACACGAGCTTAGGTCAATGCACCAGCTACCGCAATCGACTCACTCCCTGCAGTATGTGCCAATGCAATATTCACAGCATATGATGCAACAACCCTCATTTCAACCATCCTCTATTCAACCATCCTCTATTCAACCATCCTCTATTCAACCATCCTCTATTCAACCATACTCTATTCAACCATCCTCTATTCAACCCCTCTCAATTCAACCACCCTCGGTACAGCCACCCTCGGTACAGCCACCCTCGGTACAGTCAACCTCAATTCAACAGGTGGTTCCAATACCATCACCCGAACGAACTGAAGATGAGCAAAATGCTCCCCAAGCGAGCGCTAAAGAACCCGGACAAGATGACGTCATACTAAAATGTTCGGCCAGTAAATTCGATGCCACACCCAACAACGCCCTTGCCCAAGAATTAACCAAGTACGTGTTCGACATTTAGACTGGTGTTTGGAAAGTACTGTAGCGGGTCTTGACAAAATATATCCAAGATGGTGGCTCCCTCCGTTGTTTCAGTCTTTTCATCACTTTCAAAAATGGGGTCGTCCCTGTCTTTCTGAGTTGGAGTGATTTTATCTGCGAACAGTAGATTCCAAAATTTATCATAATTGTCATCACACGCATTCTCCGTCGATGAGCTCAGAAAAATGTAACGCATGAGTTTGCCGATTTTGTTCACACACGTTTTGTGATGGTAATCGGACGACGCTTTCAAATAACACTGGTTCGTGAAAAAATGAAAAAATACATGACTGGTTGGAATTTCTTTTACGTAGGAGTCTATACGTTCATCCGATCCTGACTCAAACATATTTAACAGTAAAACGATAAATTTGCAAGCTATCATCATGACACCAGTGTGAGTCAATGGATGACTTTTGGCCTGTATACAAAAAAGCTCATACAGAAATTGATGGTCGGCGCGCATGTGTTCAGCGGACGATAACATACGTTTGCACACGAGACACTCTTTTGTGTCAGACGGTATTCTGTCGCCGTCAAACAGTTTTGTATTGAAGACATAGTCCTCCGGAGTATAGACCGATTCGGTCATGCAATTAGTAACCGTACATTCATCCCGGCTAATTTCACTGCAGTGATGTCTGTAGTAGGACTTATAAATACGTATCATGAGTGGTGAAAATACGTCAAGTGTTATCAACTCATTCCAACTTGCCATGATTGTCTTGTATGCATGCGTAGAAGATGTCAATTCATATTTAAATAAAATAAAATAAAAATGACCTAATGTGACAGCCAAAATGAACAAGACGAACATTGTCCACTTCATCATTTTATTTTGCTTTTTGGCCTACGGAATTTTCAATTTTGTCATCTATTCTAAGTATTGGGGGCCCGACGTCGATCGAACTGGGTGTAAGTACAAAGCACTCTTAAATGGAAGTGTTGTGAAATATTTGATATTCAATCGAGTTCAGGGAGAGAATCTAAAAGGGAATATCACTTGTTTACATAATACGTTGCATCGGTGCTGCGTGGGTTTTGACGACACGAAGATCAATAGTGGCGTATACGTCATCGATGCAATATACGATTACAACGACGCATTTTGCTTGACAAATATCATTCTCACGTTTTTCGCAATTGGTCTATCGGTGGGATGGAAAGTTATCGTGTTGGTCAAGAAAAATAAACCCGATACAAAAATCATCAAATCAATGCGCTACACTATATTCGGAGTGGAAATATGTCTGGTTGTCACTCTGCTATTACTTCACATTCAATTCTTAAAATTCAGATTTGTCAATATGATGATATTGATGAACGTTTATTTGGGTATTGTACTGTATTCTTGTTATATAACGTTACATGGGGTGCGATTGTTTCAGTTGAACGCTGGGAGAATACACAAATCGAAAACGGAAAAACGCGAAGCCTCGGCCCCCCCGCAATACTCAGCATGATCTATTCAAAATATTTAAAGGATTTGTTATTTTCATTGTCACTCGAGACATGTTTCACATATCACCAACCACAGATACCAGCCTGACGAGCTTAAGTCAAGGTTTGTTTAGTAGTTATGACACAATAGGAATTCCTCAGACGATCGATGGAGAGGAACTCAGCTTTCTAGACAAAGTGAGACACATATCAAGGGAACATTATCTGCCAATACTGAATGTCAACAGAAATCAAATGCCGTCAATCACCAGGGCAATGTCGGGCGAAAGATGCAGCGTTATTAACACGGGTCCGAAACCTCTCATGATAAACGAGATTGTCACGTTACTTCCTGGCCTTGAAATCGGCAATGAGGAGGATGCGTCGTATCGTTGTCTATACACCCGCGAAATCTCATGCGATGGCGAATGTCAGAAATTTCAGTTCCCACAAACGGTTACAATCTCCTACTATCTTAAAATTCTACAGAGTGTTTTCATATCTAGCATCATGAATAAATTGAAAAAGTTGTCCACTCCCGAGTCGATTTACATTAAAGATTACTACATTCCTAATCTCAAATTAAACCAATTTGAACTAGATCAGTTTATATCCACTTATCAAAATTTAATAACCAGNGTGTTGTTCATAATATTCGTTTCTGATTGATCAACGTTCGTGTGCTCAGTATAACCTGGTCCAAAATTTCCCAGTAAATTCAAATAAGATGACGATGACAATTGTCCTGGTATAAGTACGGTATTTTCGGACTGTGAACGCTCTTCGAGTGAGCCTTTTGAGCAATTGATATTCTTCAGGTTTTGTCGCATGATGTGCGTTAAAATTATAGGACAGTTATAGTCCATAGACTTGACTGTACAAGTACATCTGTCAAACGTGGGATGAAAGGATTTCTTGATGTCCTCATTCACGGCACATTCACCTTCTTTTTTGATGTTGGATAAACAGTTGTGTAAAGGGAAAACAAAACTGGATGAACACAAATGGAGTATTCTAAGTAGATAAGCTACAATCGGAGGACAATACGCAGCCATCAGGACTAACTGGTCAATATACGGCTGATCGTAATACTCATTAAAATCGATGAAATGACACAATTTGTCTGCCTGTTCGCGTACCGAATTGAATACGCGTTTAGATTGATTTTCGTTTTTCTTTAGTTCTAAGGCATTCATGAATAGAACGCTCGAAGGTTGCATTAACAGATGGATTGTTAATCCAGCCATCTGCTTTTCGAATCGTTCGAAGGCCTGATTTTTTTCGTCTTCACTATCGTAATCGTTGGTCGTCAAAGGCCAGTTTCTGATGTCAAACGCTTCATTTTCAACTTCGATCAGCTGACTGTAATAGAGGAATCGCGTTTTCCACGTGATTTCTTTAATAACGTCCTTTGTAGTTTCGCCACTTGAAATTTTACGTTTCCAATCGAGGTTATTTTGATTTTTTACTATTTCAATGATCCTGGTCATTGGTATCTCGTGGTACTTTCTCATTAGACCTAAAATAGATTGAAAAAGCGTTCTTTTGACGCCCCCGTGATTGAATCTGTTCTCATTTTCCTTGCGTGTTAAAGCAACTCGCCTAACGCGGGTGTCAAAGAGTTCCACATCGACCAGAGACAGTCTGTCGATAAATAACCCATCGTCAAGCATCCAATTCAAAGCTATTTCTCGTCCAGTAAAGTACATTACGTAATCACCAGCATCTTGTTCGTCAATATCAAAAATCTGCAACAATTTCTGGATTAAAGCGCTATCTGCCTCTTTAGAAGAATATGTGATGGAAGGATGTTTAAATTCGTAATAGTCATCCACATGATTAGGATGCAAATCTGCAATTTTTTTGATGCATCCGACGAGGTCTTTGCAGTCGTAGGAAACGTTAAACACGTCACTTCCCCAGAAAACGTAGGCGTATGGAAGTAGGGGGTAACTCTTCACGTCGTCATCGTCGTCAACGTCGCCTTCTATTATCCCATTTAATGGGATTGAATTGTCGATAGTATAATTACGCAAAGTAGACAATAAAGTAATATCACATCCACCGGCTTTCAGGGCTAGTAAATTTGACAAAGGCGACAAACTTTCAAAGTGTTCTTTAGGAACGCAATATATATATGATCCTGAACAGACATTAGTACATTTCTGTAATAACTCCATCTCTTTCTTAGCGTAGTTAGATATCTCTGCCATATTGTCTTGTCTTGGAAATGATATGCGATAGCTTATCAAGGTAGACACGTCCTTTTTATACCCTCGCAAGGGAAGGTTACAAATCCGCGGTAGCATGACACCCGTGGCATATTACCGCAAGGGAAGGTTACCAATCCGCGGTAGTAGACACCTATGACACCAGTGGCAAATGTGAAGAGGGAAGTGTGCGTTAGAATTTTCATTGAGATGTTATCACACCATCCACAATGAAAATTCTAAGTGCTTTTCATTGAAATTTGCCACGGGAGTGGATCGTGATCATCTGACAGTCCGATACCATCCTTTAATCGACCCACTGTATTCACCGTCGATGGTCTGATGAACCCCATAGTGAGGACAATTGTAGCAGATTATAAGTCACAGCTCCTAGTGCCAGATATAATGCTAGGCCCTTGAGTATGGGACCAATCTTCGTGAGAAGGCTACATTCCTCCTCTGAAATACTTTGACCTTGACATCTTAGAGTACCTATCCAACCGGCGGATAGATCTGTACCATGCATGTTACCAATGAAATCGCTGTGATATGGGTTCATTAAAACGAAATCCATGAGGCGTTCCGGTTCAATCTGAAAGTGACTGTTATAGCTTTCGAGTATGTAATAGACATCCAATAGATCAATTGCGATATGCGTCGATTTTTCCACGAGCGGCATCAAAACGAAGAAATAATGTTCGCCGTCAAATATCTTCCGATGTTCTTCCCGTTTCGGTTTTGAAGTGGTACTGAGTGTAATCGAAGTGACATTATTCGACCTGCTCAATTCCACCCTCCACCTAGTGCAATAGTCAATCGTGAGTTTTTTATTTTTAGTCTGTAAATAGGTTGAAAAATCTATTGGTGTGTGATTAAACTGATACAAATTTAGAGCGTAAAATAGCTGAACCAGTTTTATAGATGTAACATCGATGAAAATTTCAAATGAGATTACGTACGTGTCGTTAACGTCGAAATATTTATGTACGTTATATTCTTTTGGGGTCGGTTCTATCGAATTAATCAATAGATGTGTTATTTTTTCTTGTCTATCGTGGTCCATAAGGAATAATATTCTCTATGTTTACCTAATGCGATATTAAATAATTTGGCGTGGTCGCAAGCAGAGTGTTTGTTTTTGCAATATCTGATGTAACTGTCTTGTCGCTGACACTTGGTAATTATGTCGGGGAAATGAGGCACTGTGTTCGCCGGTAATATCTCCTTTAAATTCTTAAGCGCAAATTCTATGTCACCACCATCATCATCATCTTCAATTATCCTGGACGGCCCCGACGTTTCCGTAATACGAGTATAGCATGTCATAGATGTACCGGTCACTTGAAGTACCTTTCGTTATTTTAATAATTTCAGGATTTGTTTCGGTTCTTTCGTGCGTAGCAAAAATACCTTTGTAACTCAGTATGTCAAGAATCAACGCTTTCAAAAAATACCAATCTGTTTGAGGAATCTCGTGTTCAAACTTCAACATATCGGTCATTATGAGATAGAAAATAAACATCCTTGTCATTTGCAAATCTATTCTCCCATCAACGCTTGAAATTTGGGCGATTCTCTTAAGTTTGTGTATGCGATGTGATTCGTGTAGTTTACATATAATGTCTATATTACTTTTTTCTTTGTTTACCGCGTAGACATCGCACGGGGGGGCATTGAATTTTATCATACAGCAATTTTTGACACATCCATCCGTTCGAATGACCCGTGATAGGTAATCATAATTATAAAAATTTATCAAACAGTTGCTGTGAAAATGTAACAACACGTTATAGAAATAAATATATAGATTTTCCATGAGTAGAAATATGGAAGTTGATTCACGCTCAGAAATGTCACTTTTTACTAATCTTATCAAAAACTCTTCAATATACGACACAAATTCTGAATCGTCGTGTTCTATGAAAGCGTAATTCGTCAGATATATTTTCATCGCCAGTCGAGATTAGATTGTGATTTCATTCGCGGGTGGTCGGTTACTATACCACCTGCGGGGAGGGGCAGGGGTTGAGTGGTAGTTACCACTACTATATACAATGCCTCGTTTCATAATGCCTTGTATATCGAGATTATTACACCATCGACGGTAGGCTTACCACCCCTAATTGCATGGATTCCTCTCGATATGGTGAAAAATATCAGAGGACCTAAAAGCCGATTCGAGCTCCCAGGAGGACACAATTTGGAAGCGATTCCAAAATTCGAAATCATAGGATCTCTATGGCGATGTGATGGTACCCCCTGATAAGCGCACCACCCTCAGCAATATTCTAATAGCTGCGCTTGCGGTTGCCGCATCAGTTCTACGACATCCGATTATGTCATTGTCAGTTAGAGTTATTGAGAAAGAAGTCACATCACTGTGCATGCAACTGGAGCGTCTGGTGGGTATCCGCACGAATCATTCGATGTCTTTAGGATTGATTGCAATTGTCGACCAACTCACAAAATATAACACTGACCTTTGGCATGCGCTTCGAAAAAACAGAATCACGTCGTCTACTAAGTTGAATACCATCACCAATGAGGTAGTCAATAACGCGTCCGGATCGCAATTCACGACTAAGGCGATGAGACACGGATTGCGTTATGAACATTTGTGTTATCTCTATCTCAAGGTCATGTACGAAAAGGCGCATTTTTACAAGCCTGGTCTGATATTACATCTGAATCTTCCTATGTTTGCGGCGACGCCTGACTTACTGATAATGAGAAAAGGAAAAATTAGAGGCATTTGTGAGATAAAATCGATTTACAAGGTCTTTTTACACAGTCCGGCGCCAAACACCGAGGGTGCCTTCAAAGAATTCCTTCTGAAACACGACTACATGTCTATGAAAAGCTGTGCAAAATCTCAACTTTTTGTGCCACGGGAACTAAATAATAACGATTCGAAGCCGACAGATTGGTGCTATGGAACCTCAATAGCAAGAGCACATTGGAACGACTGCACTACAACGGTGTTTACGTACGATCCCGAAACTGAATTCGAAGTCACCAAACCGATGCATTCTTATACCGTAGATTCGATCACCGTTAATTGCAAACACCAGTACGTAAAGCAGGTGTTTCACCAGGCAGTCGTGGTCAAAAGTATTTCTGAAGAAATAAAAACTCTCTTTCTATTCTTATTGTTTTGTTACGACGGCGCTTTAGTCGAGACCGATACTGGCGAGTTGTTCAAAAAACCTGCTATGATTGTTGAAGTCTGTATTTCTTCCGACATGTTTTCAGATGATATGTTCGGTGATTATCAATCCGTATATACGTCAAAATGGGGCAACCCAGAATATAGTTCAACCTCTCGATAGGTGTCTCTTGACCTTGACCGTTGACATTGACCATCAAGGTCATTTCATAATCTTGGACTTAAGCTGCTTTTCCACGAGGCGTTTGTGGGCACGGAATAGGAGACGGGCGTGGGTGGAAAAAATCTATCCAACGTATTTCCCTTTAGCTGTTTCACTCGCACCCGCTCCCGCCACCGAAACCCGCGTCCACAAACGTCCCTGTAATTACATCAGTCACTTCATAACAGGTTGCCGTCGCTAAAGTACGCTGGACTCTGAATCAATTCCGCGAAGTCGGCGTCCAGATTTGGTCGTGCGTCGGACGCCGAAGGGTTTGCGTCGAAGTATAAACTGGGCTTTAGACGCAGGATAGTTAGACGCGTGTGATTATCCTGCGGGTAAACGCCTCTGGTGAAGCACCATACAGACATCAAACAATAGTTTTCTAAGCCTTTAACCTGTGTAATGCAAGAATTTGTACGAGTTCAATGTTCAAGTTTTGTACGCTGATTTGGCTAAATACCCTTAATTGCGCGATGATCACCCTTTTTGAATACGGCCCTACATCACTTTTTCTGCCTGTAAGTGACGCTCCTGTTTGATAACACATTTGAGTTTCTGAACATTTCACGTTCCACGCCATGTCATTGCAAACAGTGACACTAGGACTTGTAGTACAGGAGAGCCACCTGGAGGTACAGTTTTTTTCCCCGGATAGCCCCATTATTTAAAGCTTGATAAGCGGATCCGTTTTACGGATCAATGGATTTTTTATACTCAAAAATATACTGTCACCAACATGACCATAATATGGTAAGACGGTGCATTTTACGCACCACAAAAAGAGCCAAAACCAATAGTTATAGTCTGGTACATCCCACCAGGTATTCATTCGAATTAATCGATGTATTGCTGGGTAATGGTTTCTCTTGTCCGAATAAATTAATGTACGAAGATTTCAAAAAGGGTATGCATGTGTTCAATATTTTGTTTCAACACACACTCAATTTGATCTTATATAACTTGACACCAGAGATTATAAGTCGTGACTGGCTTGAATACTACCATAATTCGAAAACAATTTTACCTGACCTCGACGACTTGGATAAACGCACTTTGTTTGACATGTGGGAGACTCAGTTTTCACTGACATTGAAAAATATAGCATTTGAAGAGGCGCATGGCGATCACCATACATACCAGCGACTGTTTGAAAGGTCTCTTGACTGGTATTTACTGATAGGGGTTGTACCTTACGTTGCCGATTTCAAAGTGGACAAACGTCCCAAGTGCGTCTCAGGAAATGATTTAAAGTCTGTTTTGACAGATATACGAAAAGTTATAAGTTTGCGGGAATGTGATGTGAATGTCATACCGGCGTTAAACGACACTGTCATACTCTTCGATATGAAAACAAAGCAATTCTGCGGTAGGACTTTAACGAGTGATAAAGAGTTGGATTTTTTTTATTATAACGAATGCAACGTCACATTACATCCTGAACGCGACGACATTAACGCCACGTGTGAAGGAGATGGATTCGACCTGACCATCTACTCACCTCTGAGACACGTGTATAGGTGGGAAAAATTTGTTATGGAAAAAATTGACATTCATTTGATGACAGTTCGAGCAAATTCAGTTCCAACGAAAATCATAGTG
Source organism: Notospermus geniculatus (assembly GCA_002633025.1). Lineage (NCBI taxonomy): Eukaryota > Metazoa > Nemertea > Pilidiophora > Heteronemertea > Lineidae > Notospermus > Notospermus geniculatus. The sequence goes on from NMRB01000198.1 coordinate 313,296, forward strand.
AACAGCAGACCTCATAGTAAACCAGGCTCCGAAGGAACCAAAGGAAAGGATGACAGTGATCAAATAACAACTGAATTGAAATCCTTTATAAAGGAAAATAGATTTCAGTGCGACGAAAAAGAATTGCGTCGTCTCATTGACTTAAGAAAATCGACGGGGGGTAGCTCCGATAATTGGCTGAAGAACATTGAAAACTTCGTGTGCAATCAAGATAACAGCCCTTCTAATAAGGAAGTATACACTACGAATTTGAACCTCCATCAAATTAACGGAACCGACACGTTTTCTTCTACTTTACTACAGCGCCATCAACTTTCTCAAAATATGAATCGTCAAAAGAAAATGCAGGATAATTTAAATAAATTTTCAAAACTGACACAAATTTGTATACAAAATCAAACTAGGGTAATTAATGAATTGAAAAAATCGGAATCGATAAAGAAAAAACAAATTGTGGATCTCGAAAAAAAAGTTCGAGAGCAGGATACACAACTACGCGTATCAGATGGTGAACGGGAATTATTACAGAACAATTCCTCTAAAAATATGGTCTTATCACGAGAGCAACTCAATAAAAAAATAGACCAGCGCGAAAAACTTATAGTCGACTGCTCCGACATTGACAACAATCAAGACAACGTTTCTTATATGAACAGCACCTTGAGAGCAGACGTGCCAAAAATCTACGAAGATGTAAAAGAGCTTTCTGCAACGTGGAGTGCTCTATTACATAAGATTTTTGGAATAATATCCAATTACGACGCGACTGGACAGTTTATCGAATACAAAATGACTCGACACACACTGATGTTCATTACCACATTCCTTTCTTTATTTGTTGACTCTGGATTAACGGAGACCATGAAATTGGACTTACTAGACAAGACATTAAGTCTCGATCAGATATTCTTAAGCATATCAAACGGATCGGTTATTTACAAGTTTATAAACAATCTGAAATCTAAATTTGGTTGATGCTGAGAACCTCGCACACATTGTGTTGTTCATATTCAAACTTTCGGATGAAAAAGTAATTCAAAATTTTTTCTATATGGTAAATTACGTTATTGATATTTAAGGTGGCGTTGTTTAGCACTCCAACATTAGCCTTGTTCGAAATTCTAATGATATTGAATCCGGTAGAATAAAGTTGTTCGGGCATTCCGCAGATCGCAAAGTCGCATATGATGGGGAAGAATTTAATGTGCGCAACCTCGTCAATCTCGCCGTTTTCACTGACTAGACAATTATGAGAGTGCATTAAGCATAACAAGCAGGAATTTGACCACGGTAGTAGTGATTTTTCCACCACTAGCTCTCTGTGAAACGTGTCAATGGCGGCTAGAAATTGTAGACATTTCTCTTTATTTGTAGCCCATTCGTAAGAGATGCAAAACCTGGGTAAGAGTGTTGGACCGTACCCACCGTACATCGTTTGTTTCTCAAAGTCTCCTCCGTGAAATACCCGGATTTTTTTGAATAAACAGTATGTTTCAGCACACTTGAAATTATAGACGGCGTTCAGTTTTTCCTGTAGCGTTTCGACATCTGTGGTGATGTTGTACGCAGACACTGCGGTGAGAATGGAGTTGATGATGGGCTGTTTGCAGGGGTTCAACAAAGTGTGCAGATCATCAAAAACGTATCTGTAAACGTAGTCACTGTAATTCCTTTCCAAATCCCGGAGAAAAAATGACAGTCCGTCTTGTTCGAAACGACACTGCGATGTCGAATTCAATTCAGCTTCATCAAATATCCTGGCTAATTTATGTATTATGCTTGTATCGTCATCAGGTTGTAAAGATTCCCTTTGATCTTTACACGAATCGTATTGAATATGTAGGCCGTGTAACACTGGATCGACGGTTTGAATAACCGCATACTTTCCGTGTATATCAGACAAATAGTTATATCCTCCATTTGTTCTTTCCAAGAATTTTAGCGCTTCTTCAATACAAGTCATATTGTTGAGAGTCATTAGTTATCGAGACATCGTAGGCCTACATAATATTTATACTAAATTACCACCCTTGATATGGTGATTTTGTGGAAGAAACACCACTCGTTAACGGACAATTATGGTGCCACTCATTTAATTCATTTACCGTATGGTCTGTTGAGTGCAACCACCTGTATGTACCGTGGTATTATTTCATTTGTCCGTCAGGGCCGACGCTATAGCATTATGGTAAGTACGGAGGAGGCCATCTCAAGCTCCTCATATTCCTCACTTAGATGGGGTCTTTTACTTGCCCTTGCAAAGACACAAGGTACAAGGCACCATGGCTTACTGTCCCATGCAACGGACTGAAGAGCCGGGAATGAAATCCCATATGACCCGGGACCTGCCGCTTACTAAGCGGTCGTGATAACCACTAAGCTATCAGGCTCCTCAAATGTACCGTGGTTTGAAATAACCACATGGTTCTCAAAACCACTGGTTGAAATATTATATATACATGGAGTTTCACTTCACTTCATTGACAATAATCATGGGGAGACGAAAGCAACAGTCGTCAGGACACAAAACCTTTCAATGCAAAGAAGATCCTGCAGTTCAACAATACGCTCGAATTACTAAGTTTACCGGATCGGGATTTTTGCTCGCTTTTACTGAAAATAAGACTACAGTTCGTTGCAAAATGCGAGGAAGTTTGAAACGAAATGACAAATTGAACATCAACGACATTATTCTGATAAGTTCACGACAATTCGATTCGACTACTTATGATGTTCTGTGTAAATATGATGAAGAAGATTATCCCATTTTGGGAATTCCTGAAACATTAATTAACTTCGGTGACGAGGAAGATTTCTAAACGGTCAGCCAAACATTCACTCCCTGCGATGTAATCAACATGTATAGATACTTTCGACTGATATATCAATCAGTTTGCAACTCGAAATGCTCGTACCTACTTCAGATACACGACGTCTTGAGTCGATATGCTAGCTGTTATGGGGTCAATTATACGTTCGTTGTCTGAACCACCCGTTACCAGCAGGACTAGAAGTAATTTTCACGTGTGTTTTTGATATTCGGATAAATCTGACTATCGGATTCTATTCGATGACTTGTTATCCAGACGAGAATCGCTTGTAGCATACTTGCGCGAATTTGAATTGTACATGTATACTAGTATTTCTATGTACATGAATTGAAGATGGAGGAAGTGAATAAGACTCTATGTTCAATTGACTATACTTTAATATATATTTACTATCTTTGACAATGTTGATATAAAGTTGGATGACGCACTCGTAAGTCAAGTGTGAATAGGGATGAGACATCTTCCAATATTTTGTATTGAAATAGGCCTAAATAATACTGTATGCGATAAATCAATGCTTTTCATTATCTTTTTTTCGATAACCAATAAACGAATGAATTGTCAATATTTCTGTCTCTTCTGTCTCGGTATATTCGCAGAGGTGTTGAGAAATTCATTGGTAAAATACACTTCCCGATACGACACTCTTTTCTGTGAGAATATGGAGGGGGGGGGTGTATGAGAATTCGACTCTGGTGAAGTGAAACGATCATCAGAATTGATATCAATTGGAAAACTTCCACCACAACACAAATGTCTCATATTGGATTTTGCAGAGTGTCACGCCCCAGGCCCTTTTCCCATGGCATTGCCGTACTCAACCGGGCATTTTTGTTTCCCATGGCATTACCGTACCCTTGGCAAATTTGTCAATGTTTACCTTTCCTAAACACAAACAAGTCACCCTATATTACTTTGCTTAAAAGAATATTCCTTCATAGTAGTCTATTACAGTAGAACCTCGCTATTGTGGACACCTTTGGGACTGAGCTCAACTGTCCGTAATAGTGTGGTGTCCGCAGTATTGAAACTCCATCAATAGCGAATGGGAGTGTAATCGTGAGGTGTCCATTGTATTGAGGTGTCCATTAGGTGAGGTCGGGGGTGAGGTTCTACTGTATATAGCCTATCTACAGGAAAACATTTTGATATCCACATGAAAACTTGCTTCAAATTGTTTTCGGAAAAATTGGTAGAACACAAAATCACAATTCAAACTGTTACTGCACTCCAGTGTCGCTCAACTTAGTGTAGAAATCAAGATCATCCACTGTCAAAAGTCATCCCATTGCGAAATTGGACACAAACTTCATGCAGGAAGCGGTCAACACCATGCGCTCCAGGCGCCATCTATCCATAACCAAACAGACCAAAACAGCTGGCTAAGGATCCCAGACGACCGCGCAGTTATCAGACAAGCCATTAAGTTGGCGGCTCGAGCGCTAAGTCAGTTTAGTGATATCAATGACCGAGGTGGTCCGGTGTTGGGGGTGAACGGTTATGACGGGGTGAGCGAATATACTCGGTTATGGGGCATTTACCTATACGGCTTGGCTAAAGCGGATCCAAAGTCGAATTTCCCGAGCATTTTGTGAGGTGAGCAAATCACGTATTCTCCATCTCTCGATATGTAGTATTCGTGAAGGTGGTCGATTATCTTGGCATCATTTGGATTCTTCTTTAAGTGATTATTATCAAACTTTTTGTGAATGAACTCTTCTTTCAATTGATGGTTAGTAAAAATAAATCGAGGAAATGAAACTCCCAATACACGACAGGGGGTAGTTTCTAAAAGCCCTCTCTTACAAAGCTTTTCACACTTTCCCGAAAATGTATTCACGTGAACATTGTAATCATTAATGATCGCATCCAAAAAGCCACCAATCGTTTGTTTCCTCATTGCCTCCTTTTGTTCCGGAAGTGTAAAATACATGCTGATGAGGTCCATTTCGGGACATCGTACAAAAATCTCATTCTTTTTAAAATTGCTTACTCGTTGGTATAGTATGTTGAAAAGACTGAATCGTTGTGATGCCCACGGGTTCACAGTGGCGAGGTTTGGTGTTCCGCCGTTGTCGGGATCTGGTATCCCGTGATTAAACATGACCTCTTCAGGTGAAGCAGTTTTGTGCGTGAAAGCGTATATAGTCGATCGTCCTCGAGGATTAAATGGTTTCGTATAGTAATTTAAGTTTTGCATGACGGGCGCGATTATAGGGATGAAGTATGTCTTCTTGTGCCCACTCTGGGCGTCCTGTCGCGTGGCCGACGAACCCATTCTCTCTTTCTTTTCCAAGTATTTCCTTATACACGGATGTAAGTGATGTCGACATTTTTCTTGATAAGACGTCGTGACCTTTGTGTTGATGTTCAATATGTCGGTGGCCATGTCTGTGACAGCCGAATTTAGGATGGCATTGGGATAAAGTATAGACCCGGATGAGATGCTGTTACTCATTAATCCCAACTTCATTGAAGTTGAATTGTAAGAGTGGTCGATATTTATCCCCTGTTGCGTAATGGGATATGAAAAATAAAGGTTAAACGAGCCTTGTTGGCTGATCAAAATGTCCTCGGTATTGAATTGTTCTTCCTTCGTCAGGACGACCGCAAATGCCGGGTGTAGCTTATCGAGTGTGGCCTCAAATTGAAATGGACTTAACATCAGGGTGGACGTGTAGAGCGTCATCAAGCTCTGATATTTAGGTTGGTTTTTACAGAATTTCACTATATTTGCAAATGGTTCTTGAAAGAGGAATACGTCTTTACCCGCGTTGTTAACTCTAGTCGCATCTTTATTTTTATAGATAATCCTAGATGGCTTGGCGAATCTACCGATTGTATTTGGATTGTTCTTGGTGGAAAAACGACCGTCGAAAAAGAAATGTAAAGGGATCGTTTTATTTGTTTCCGCCATCCTTTTAAGAAAGGTTTTTGAGGGAATAAAAACAGATCTCTGGTGAAAATGATTCATTACAATCTCGTCTATAGTGTTTCCAAGAAAGGTGGTCGTTTGAGGACTTTCTTCGAAGCTTATATGGAACGCTTGATCGCCCATTACCAGTGGTATCACTAACGTAGAGTACAAATGCTCCTCGCAGGAGATGTCTGGATGATGAGTGTGGAGTAAATGAAACGCTTGTTTGAAGTTGTTTTCGACGGTGGTCATTTCGACAGCATCTGATAAAAAGCGGTCACTCAAACATGCAATTTCTGTCATGAGGGACATGAAGTCGATTTTAAACTGCAAGAGGTTATCTTGAACGCTCTCGTCGAGTTGACTGACCAGGTAATATAAGAATGGATCCGAATCGGAACATTTCGCCTTTTCGTGATGCATTACCTGCGCTGAATGTAGTTCCGCGTAAGGTTTCAAGGTTCCGACAGCTTTCTCGAGACTAATTATTTCTTCACAAACAGCGTCTATTTCACGACAGTCTTTATTCAATCGTTCCCTTTCATTGACGTCTTTAATTTTACTCAAGATGGTCTCGCGGGTTCCCACATATTCCTCGAAGGTTTTAAAGTTGTGAGTGTCTAAGAAGCTTTTGACACGAGCCCTCAATTCTTCTAGGGATTCCTCTTTTTCCTGTTGCAGGCGTTTCATTTTAATTAGTGTATTGCTTTCGCCTAGACAACAGTTCATGAAGTAATCTTCGGACAGACTTTTTACAGTAAGGTCTATTTTTTTAGATTTGCATGTCAGTTTTCTTGTCTTGCGTACGTCTTCAACAGCCGACAAGAAATCAAATAATATTTTATAATTAAAAATGAAAGGGATTCGAGGATAATCGCCATCATCATGTTGCGTTATGAATGCGCATATTTCGTCAACTAATCGTTTCATTTCAGTAGCATTGTTCATTTGAATTTCAATACTGTTGCTAGCTGTATATGTATAGAAGGGCTTCTCGGACGCTAACGAAACCAGTAGCATTTGCGCATCTGTGGTCATTGTTTCAATATGTTTATTAGACTTAAATACGGTGTTTAGTACTGAGTCGTACTTCTGCGCAGAGGACACATCAGTGAAATCGAGCAATTGTCTCCCTCTAATGTTGTGTACCTCGGGGGGGATGAAGAACTGTGGGACGTTCCCGAAAACGAATCGCCTATTTAACCGGGCTATACCGTCACCACCATATCTGACGTCGAAAAAGGGATGGAGTTCCGTCGACAAGACGTCAGCATTTTCGATAAAGTTATAATTACCGTGAGTGAGTTGCTGTTTTTTCTTGTCTAAATCACACTCCTTGAAATTCTCATTCTTTGGCAAATTATTTTGAACGATGGCTTTGTCATAAAGACCGGAAAATCGGAAGAATGGTTTCAAATGCGAGAATGTTACGTACGAAACATTTCCATTACAATCGTACTGCCCTATCTGACGCGGTAAATGTAAATTTCTCGGGTCGATGGAATCGACAGCGCCCAACAAAGATGAAAAATTGCATTTAAAGGTGGACTTTAACGGATTCTTTTGTTCGGTGCATTTATAAATGTCGTCTAGATTATCGAGAACTATATATTCCGAACCAGTAAACATGATTTTAGAATTTGGATATCGTGTTTTAACCGAATGCAAATCCGGATACAAAACCTTTGCACTCTCAGCTCCGTTTACTAAGTACGAATTCTTCGTGTTATATCTAAGGTCGTCTACTATGAGCCCGGTGTGCGCTGCCATATTATAATCTTGCTGATCGAAACTTAAAGCCTTAAACTTATATTCCAGCGTAGTATCGGCTGTTTCTAAGAGATGGCGTAGTTGCACGCCTGCGCCATTACCGTGCAATAAGATTCCAACATGCCCTTGTTCTTGGTCATTTATGTAAATCTTATTCGTCTTATCTTGATGTAGTTGCAGGGTTTCTGTTAAATCGCTCCAAGAGTAGATGTGTTGTTTCAAAAACTTGTCGGGTTGTTTACTGAGGCCAAACGTCAGGTCTACAACCATGGCTAATACATTGTTAATAAGAGTCGATGGGTTTAGTGATTCGCTTCGATCGATAAAACTTATGGCCTTTGTAACGTAATACGAAGGCGAATTATGGAGGATATAATTCAACGTGAGATTATTAATTCCTCGCGAGAAACTGTCAATCCACTGATGACGCATGGCATTATAGTGAGTGAAAAATTTCATGACATGCGCCTTCTTGTAAGCGAGATCCGTGATATGAGATCCGCCTGTGAAATCCAACAATTCCTTTAACAATTCATCGTCGGGTTGATCCTGTAGTAATATTTTAAGGACCTGTCTATCGACCTTAAACGTGCTAGTTAACGGAAACATCTCGAGATTACGTTGAATTGTAAACGTGGTCCCTGCAGAGCCGAGCGTTAACGTCGGCTGTGCAATATATGGACAAGTTACGATCCAATTTTTCAAAACTTCGTCAACAAAATGTAGATCAGATGCATATACACTGTGAAAACAAAACCCCAACGGACGTTCTTGAAATTTGGACGCAGTTTGCTTTAGCGCCACGGTATTTAGAAAGTGCTGAGTGAATGTAAAAACGTCTTTTTTTCTCAACTCGTTTGAAAGTTTGGCAGCATTCTTCGTTTTGCCAGTAAATCGCTCCAACAGTGTATCAATCCCTTCAATGAAGTTCATAGGCGAATTAAATTCTATATTGTCTGTTGTGCAGAGGTTCACGTTAGGTGGTTGCTTCAAAAACGTCATTGCGTAAAAATCAATAATTAATACAATTCATTTTCTATTCTTTAAATACTTCAGGCTGTGGAATGGAAATTGTTCCATAGGGGATTGCAAAATGCTCCCTAGTAGTATAAGAAAAACCATTAAGGATCAAACTTTCAAAGTTTTTCTGCTCGTGTAGTAGTATAAACTCTGGATTAAGTAAGTGATAATTATTAGCTAATTTTAAAGCCTCTGAAATGAAGGTGTGTGTGTTACCTTTCGGTACGACAAAGTCCATCCCATCGTTTATCTTTTGTGCCAATAGATTAAGTGCATTACTCAAGTTGGTGAAGCAGATTTTTTGACAAGTCTTGAAGTTATTGAGTAATTGATCCATTTGTCCAGATACATACGGCGCCTGAGCCAAGTTCTTTTCAATGCTTTGCTCTAACGATACATACATATTTAGGTAAACGACGAACATATCCAACCATTCGCTCTGAGTGGAATTTGTGATCATTGATTGATCCTCTGAACGCTTATTCTCGTTTATGGCAAATAAAAACAAGTAAAATCCTGGAAAGTGATCAATTAAGAACAGATTTTTACACACGTGAATGTTCAGGAAAATTTTTTCGAAATTGTGAATAGATTTATACATCAGGTAAAGACTGCCAATACCGTGTGCGACTAGACTGTAGAGGTCAAAATTCCCACTAATCATACTCTGTAGATATTGCTTATATATCGAATTTTTCAATTCGTTAACTTTAATCTGATGTAATACAAATTCTAAGGGTATTGTGGCGGAAAAATTCGAGGCAAAATCCTTTTTTTTGTTTCCTGTCGGTACAATGTGAACGCGTCTGACGATGTCCTTGATGCCCTTCAAGACTACGTTCAGATTAGGAGTATAATTATCAGACGTGCTCATCTCTGATTTCAAATGAAATAATTCCAATACGAAACAAACCAAGAAAAAATCTGGCACCGACGAAGTTGACATGAGATTAACAAATACGTCTTTTAAAGACGTGTAAACTAATTCAACGAACGACTTAGTGCAGATAGTTTTTCTTTTGATCAAAAGCGTGTCAGATTCTTTGAAATCGATGGTATTGTAATATTGCCCATACGATAACTTGGGTAACTTGACTGGAGTCACTAAATGAGACACCTTTTTAAAAATATTAACAGACTGACTTTTAAACACATTTAATAGTATATTAAATAGTTCCGGTTCAAAGAAACAGCCGATTGATCCGCTGAACTTCAAGTCGCGTGACCAGAGGGGTTTACAATTGCATGTCTTGTTTTGCTGAACATCAGCGTCCTTTTCGACTGGCTGTGGAACTTCATTACATTTTGTCGTTTGGAGAGGTGCCTTTTGTGTTGCATCGTTTGTTAGATGACACATTTTCACGAACTCTAATGCATGTGATATCACGGGATTGCCCAAAGATTTACAATATGTTTTATGTTGGTTCAATTTCATTTTCAAGTCGAAGATGTTAGTCACCATATCGTGATTTATATTGTTTTCATTTTGAAAGTAGTAACGGAGGTAACGGTCGGTTTCCATTCGACCTACATTACGATGATTTTCTCAATATTTAAATACTGGATTGTTTCCCAATACCGTCCAGTAGATTTCATACACTCAGCGGTATTGCGAACAATCCGGTAAGTTACGACAGTGCTAGACCTATAGCTGAACGCCGAATGGAAGACCTTTGACTGTAGGCAGACCTTGATATTTTTGGCGAAGTACTTTTGTAATGCGTTTTATTGACAGGACACGCCCAGTCAACCCCATGCACCATGTTTGTGTTCAATTTCAAATCAAGGTCCACTTGCATATTTTCTGTTTCTGTCTGTACATGTAGTCTTGATTCCTATAGTCTTCATTACCTCTTAAGCCCCGTTTATACAGAGCGCGGCTACCGCACTCGCCGTTCCGGTGCCCGGACGCCGCGTCGCATTGAATGCCTCCAGAGCAATTCCTGTGCGGTCGCCGCAACGCCGGACTGTCCTGGACCAATCAGCGGACTGTTTTTAATACCACGTGAAGAAGGAGATTATCACGATTCGATGTCGTCGAGAAAACCGTGCCCGTTCACTGTATCCTGTTGGAACGACAAGCCGCATTCCCGTTCCGGAGACCGTAACCGTATGCCGGATGCCGGACCGCAAACCGTGCTCTGTATAAACGGGGCTTTAGATCACTCACTGCATTGCGATATGGTATTTAAATGGTTTAACGGTGATCGATCATTCAAAGATGACCGACATTGCTAGGGGACATCGATACCATCGTAAATTCCAACAAATATTTATGAACATCACTAATGTTAACCAAATAAAACAGTTTTTTGGGAACAAATTTCAAAGAATTTTAAAACCTTTTATTAACGACACGGACAGAGTTGTATGTTACAAGGAGGTTCCAATTTTAAACAGACGCGCCGACTTAATAATGACGCTACCGAATACAAATGTAATTATCGTTGTGGAATACAAAACTCATTTTTTCAGTCAAAGAACAAAATTTGCCAAAATCATCAGATCCAGAGATCTGAAGCAATGCATTTCGACTTGCAAAAATCTATTATTATGTCTCAAAAGAAATGAGAGTGTCATTCCCGCATTGTCACCGAATGCCACAAACGTGATTGTTATGGGTGTATTGTGGGTGTTGGAAAGGAACAAATCCGAACGAATAGAAAAGTGTTTTCATTGCGTCCTGTCCAAATAAGTCGAAACTTTCTAACCACTATGGCAGTAGCAAAACAGCAGACAGCACCTGCCCGCATGCATCCAATATCCCAGAAAATAGAATTCAGAAAATGTTTAAAATGACAAGCTATACTTTCCGATCACAGTACAACTTTGAAGGAATTCCAAATAAATCAAAACTTCCTATTACAGTTGTACATGTTGTACCTGCTCTTTACATTATAACTCTTCACGCGTATCGAATGAAATTCGTTTATACTTAGTAAAACACCAGACAGCATATGTCCATATACGCATCCAGTATCCAAGCAGATAGAATTCCGAAAGTGCCTAATCTCCGCTGATTTCGCATTCCTGTCGCAACACAACTCTGAATGGTGTCCAAACAGGATCTTCTGTGATCCGAAATATCGCTTAATCCAGTCCGTCGGAGCGCAAGTGAATACGTTCGGATCGGTTTCATTTAACTGTTTGGTCACATCTATTCCAGCGTGTACACATACCACGCGATATTCAGGTAGTCTTATTGCATAAGGCCACGTTTTTATGAAGTCTGAATGAATTTGTTCCCTTCTAATCCATCGGTCCTCGTGATTTCCCTTGAGTGGGAAAATGTGGCTTGGGTGAGCCTTCACAAATTCGATAAGTCTTTTAGAAGACGGACCCTTTTCAACGACGTCGCCTAAAAGTATTACCATAGCGTCTCTGTAAAACGTGACGTCACGTTTTTTCACCGTTATCATTCTGGTCAATTTCAATAAGGCTACGAGTTCTATATAGCAACCGTGACAATCACCGACAACTAATATTCTTCTAGACGAAACATTTGTGATTGTGTGTATATAACCACCCTCTGCCAAATCAGACGTCTCTCTTTCTATCTTCATATTCGCTGATTCCTATGGCATTGTATCGTGTCTGTACCCTCAACTCCTCAACCTTTCAACATCAGCGATGTTATGATTTCGAACGAAATGTATATCTATATATATATTCATGTAAATAGAGGTTTTACCATCCCCTCGATGGTTGACCAATTATATCGCCAGAAAATCTCAAGATCATTATTTCACAGATAATCCACTGGTGGCATTGTACCACTCACTCTCTTTCACCACGAATGGCATCATACCATCTGGTTATAAACGGTACAATTATTCCAATCATCAGTTGCTCACATGCCACAAAGAGACCACACACGTCTCAGTGACTTTGGTCAATAAAATTCGATTGTAATTTATTTCTTTGTTGTGGTTTTCTAATTTTATTGTTCGCACACCGTTCCACGCAGTGTGTTTTGGGTGGCTTCTTGCAATATGATCTCTAATGGTCAATTCATTCTAAACCGACTGATAGAGAGGTTGAGGAATCGAAATTATGCCGTATGACACTGATGTACAGGGTTGGAAACACAGATTTGTGAGACAAGTTACCATCCACTGAAAGACACTATTAGCAAGGAAACTCGCGTGTTTTATTTCGCATTGAACCAAAGATCTAAAAGCGTTCTCTTTCCACTGATGTCATCTTGATCTTGAATGACCCTTTTCCTCGTCGATTTATTTGACCCAGCGCACACTCCTTTGGTCAGCACCTTATTACACGTAGCGAAGTATGTCCGTAATTTGGGGGTTCTGTAATTGTTCAGTAAATCAATGATATTTTCTCCTTTGAAAATGTACTTGAAGATACATTCCAAATTATGAACGACTTTGCATCTGATGTGTTTATAATCTACCAGGGTTCTTGGATTCTTCCTGATGAAATCAACGGTTTCACCTTTAAGTCTCTTAGAATTCTCTAAATTGACGATAAACACATAGTTCACTCTCTGACTCTCGGTCGATCCAGATATTATTTCACCCCGTTGAATCATTCGTTTCATCAAATCAACGTGTAGCAAACTTTCATCGGCATATTGCTTCCCTTGATGAACCGAAGATGATTCAACGTACATTTCAAGATCAAATTGACGGAGGTCGATTTTTTTGATAATTTCACGAGCATACTGCAGAGCCCCCCGCTTGTCGAAATTCATCAAATACTCAAATATCTTTTCGTTAGCAATTCTCAACAGTTTCATGGTGTTCCTCCTCTTATTATGCACTCCCATATATCGTATTCCAATAGGTCGTTTGTCGATGTAACCTTTATAAATGTAACGCTTTTTCCCAAACTGAAGGAATGGGAAGCAAGTTTTCTCGTTTTGAAGTAAGATGGGATCTTCAAAAGGTCTCTTCAGTTCGTCGTCACCATGATTGATTAGGTGTGCAATTTCGTCGCACGTACTGTGACAAGCTTCTATTTTCTCGTCGTGGTCTTTGAAATCGGATTTCATTTTAACAAAAACGCTGTCGGTATCCCCGTATATAACATCGCATACATTGGAAAACCTGTCCCGGATGATGTCACAAACTTGGCGTAACATGGACCTGCCAATGGCCGTAATTGAATTCGCGATGTGAAAATTGGGCAAGTATTGTTCGTCACAACCTAATAATCCGTAAAATGTATTTGACGAAAGCTTATACGTGAGCTGGCGCCTATCGTATATCAATTTCAGTGTGTCGTCTCTTTCAGTCTTGCATAATTTCTTAAACTTGGTTCGCTCCGAATCCAGCTGATGTAGAATAGAGGATAATAAAGACTGCTGTATGTGTGTCTTGACAAAAACCACGGGGTTGTTGTCTGGGTATCGAACGTCCTGAACTACGATATAATCATGGTTTTCAACCAATCCCAATCGTTCAACTGTGCGTATGTCGGTTATGGTCGTGAAACATAAATTATAGGCTCTCATAATACTGGGGTATAGGGAGCGAAAGTCCAACACTCCCACAGCCGCGTCATCTACGTACTTGGGATCTGTGTCTAAAACAAGTGCACCTTGAATGCTTTGCTTTAATTCTGCAGAAATTCGCGATTCTATGATGTAATTATTTTCCACACATTTTTTGTAAATCAACGTGAAAGGGATTATCAGTACTCCCCTAGAACACAAGTCGGTTAAACATGAGCAACAGAGTTGCGCTCGAATAATCAACGATTCTATAATATTTAGTGCTTTCATGAGCCTTATGACCAGCAGACTGTCCTGCAAGCAATATTTGCCCAATACAGCCCTTGTCGTCGGTGATTCTTCGAATAATTGGGAGATTTTGTCATAGGACACGTCGGGGTATTTACCACATTTGAGAAATCTTTGCGAGAAATCATCTAAACGATTCGATGTCGTTTCGCCGCTAAATTCTCTACTCAGAAAATCGTACGCGTCTAATATAATCCTACCTGAACAAAAACACCTTTTTTTATCACCAAACTCCCGCACTGTAATGAAGGTCTTCAATTTGCGCCCCCAGTTCAACAAAAATCCGGTAGATAATGTCGCACATCTTTTTATTATATGGGAGATATCAAACTTTATAATGTTATAGCCGGTCACAATGTCTGGGTCGACATTTTGGACGTGATCTCTAAATTGCCTAAGTAAATGAGCTTCATTTTCAGCGATATTCAGCGTACATGGTATGTGGTGGGAATGAATCGGATCCGATTCATCTATTCCGTCTTGTTTATCCAAGTGTATCGGATCACAATCGCCTATCGTGAACAGGTCTTTTGACGTGATGCACTGTTTAGCGATCTCGTATACGACAGAAGAAATTTGAATCACAGGAAATTCTCTGTATTTCGAAATGTTGTAATCTGTCTCAATATCAAAACATAATACTTTTAGATTAGGTTGAATCGGATCAGAGATGCTCAGCTGAATTGGATTGACCTTCGAATAATGTACAAAGTACTCCGTATATGATTTTCGGTAGAGACCAGTGTGGTGTTTATAACAGACGATTTTCTTTACAGAAATACTTTGATACCCGTCAATGTTATTGTGAATCATAAACTGAGAGCAATTGCTCTGTTTTGTTTCCCAGATGCGGTAACGGTTTTTTAGATGAATTATGAGAGGATATTTTTCTGCCGTGTTGAAAAGTGTTATCTTATATACAGTCTTTCCAAAATCTCTTTTACTCTCGACAGGGGCTAAAAGGTGTCTGGTTTCTTTGACAATCGATCTGATGCAGTTGTTAAAACGCAAATTCAAATCGAGTTGAAGTGTGTTGCAATCCGGTCGTTCAGTCTCCGAGGATATATAGAAAAAGGGAAAAAATCCATACGTGTGGAAAATTATCACCCTGTCTTTTTTTTTCGTGATCAATGAATATACGGATATTTTTTTGTATTTATCACTTGTCCAGGTTAAAACTTCAGACATACATGGTAAATCAGATGCCTTGAATGTATTATTTTCAATGCTGATGATCGTACTACGCATCTGGTAAATATCACCACAGCTGTCGATGTCAGCTATTTATAGGACTCATTGTCCAAAAATACCATACCTTTACTCCAATAATGCCACGGTTTGAGACATTCTGTGCAGTTTGTACCTATCTATTTATTGTGTCAATTTTACCATTATTATTTTGTCATCATAAGGGTGGTATCAGACCATTCGTGTCATTTTGAATAGAGGGATGTTAAAAAAAGCGAAAATACTCAATGACATGTGGAATAGGTGTATGAATGGTGACGTAGATGTTTTCTACAAAATTGTTTCACCAGTCTAATCACGTCTTCCAAGACAACTTCTTTAGATCTTGAGGCGTCTACAGTTTTCACAGTTGGTTCGTTTTGTAGCCAATTCTCGTGAAATTCGTGCAAGGTTTGCAGATAATCAAGCGTGATGCGATTCTCGCCTTGTCTATTTCTTTGTTGAACTCGTTCCAGACATGTTTCTGGATCGCATTTCAAGTAGATGACCATGTTATGTTTTTCATTCGGCATACTCGATGCCACAGCGTTCGTCATTTTTCCTAAAACTTCACATTCAAGGGCCGACACCATCCCATTATGGCGTGCAGCTTTAACAAAGACGTTATAAGTCGATAGGATGGACCTTTCAATAATACTAATAGCTCCCAGTGTTTTCATCACCCTGGCGTTTTGTTCAACTGCAGACGCTAGTGTTAATGTTTGAAATAAACATGCATATTTTCGTGGATCTTGATAATACAGATCTAAGACATTTTCGTCGTTGAAAGATTGCCACACCGAGACTTCCTCTGGAAAAACCGCAATTCCTAAATTTCTATCAGCAATTCCTTCGATCAGTTCGCTCTTACCAGATGCAATATTACCTTCAATTGTAATTAACATTGCTAGGTGAATATGAGGTCTACACCATTTTAAGTCGATATACATGTATATATGTGTGTGAGTGGGTGGTAATCCAACCCCTTTGCTGAAGAGAAATTTTGAAAGGCAAGTAAGATCAGGTGGATCCACCATCCTTCGCCATTTCCATGTATAAGCTAAAGAATGTATACTTCCATCGGATTTAAGCGGCGAATCCACTGTCGCGATTTGGGCTTGAGACGGGGTTGCGGTCCCTTGCGATCACCTTATATGGCAATCGGAAGTCCTTATAAGGTAACCGCAAGGGAACGCAACCGCGCCTCAAGCCAAAATCGCGACAGTGGATCACCCGCTTTAGACCCCTTGCACGTTGATTCCCCCGTTCATCACAGAAAAGTGTGTAACGTCGATCAGTGTTCGCCGTATTTCTGTGTTTTTCTTATTGTTTCCCTCCTGACGGATTAAGCGCCAACTAACCCAACAATAACCATTCTACGCCGCGTCTATTGTTGGGGAACACTGAGCTACAGAAACACTCACAGATGTTACACCGGTATAGTAAACTATACAGATTTTTTTCGATTGCTATTTAATGGATTGTATATTTAATGGATTGTATATAGAATTTTGGTGAATTTTGAAGTGGATCATGCTACATTTTTGTCAACAAAGTGCATCAGATAATGCGGAAGACATCAGCATTTCTTTACCAAAAACCAATGCGTCGTATGATTTGTCGACAGTGCACAACAAAACTTTCATTCAGAATGATATTCTATTTAAATCTTATTACTCATGTGACACAATTTTCAAAGACATCCTTGAAAGGACATATGTAAACTTATACCACGATGTTGTAAAGTTACGATCGTCGTTAAATAAAGATCGTTGCAGACAGCTCGATATGACTTCCTATTTGAACCTTCGCAAAGACGATACAGAAACGGAGAATGAAAAGGTAGAATCGACATCCGAGCGCAAACAAGATCGCATTTTTGTGAACTCAGTGAAACAGTTTTCCAGTGACAAAAATGTACAGTGTATTTATAAATGGATACTGAAGCTACAATTTTTGTTGCAAAATGTTAAACGGACGCCATGCGTACTTGAGGCGTTCCAAAAGGGTTTAATTCTCCATGCGGTTGTATTTATAGCCATGAACACGTGTAACAATTTCATTTTTGAAATTACTAATTTATTAATGCACACGTTTAGCATAGAATCTGTATCGAAACTGCAAGAATTTAGCAACAAAATAGCGGCCTACACAGTTCCTAGAAGGCATGGAAAAAGTCTCGTGTCAATACTTATTCTAATCAGCTGCTTGATATCTATTCCTGGGATCAAGTTGTGCTATATGGCACATCGTCTGCAATTGCTCAAGTCCGTGTATGAAGAATGTATGGAGTATTTAAACATGTGTACACAAGATTTCACGTACAGGAACGAGAAGAGTATTACCGTGAACCACAAAGTGGATGATCAGCTCGTCCCAAGTCAACTGGAATTTCTCTGCACGCAGAGTAAAGATGTAAGTAATGGGTGTGTTATGGCTATGTCGGCATTATCCTTTTGATCTTGATCATATAGTTGTAGAAAATTGACCCAGTAATCCGTTATTTGAGAATGTTGCAGGTCAATCCGACCAGTAACACCGCTATTTCTAGAAGATATAAGGTAAAATCTATTTTGAATCGGAGAGATGCACAGGCAAAATAGTTCCCTTTGATTAAGGCATGGTGCCACCCCTGGTCGGAGCCTGTCTGAACACGTGGTGTCTGTACAGCAGTTGACTCGAGTCGACTCGGTTGGGGGTGGAATATCGCGAATTCCAGTTTGAAAAATATCATCCCCGCTATCCATGTCGATCAACCTTATTAAAGTGAATGTTTTATGATCGCGAGTCTCTTGAATGTGAGATAACTTCACAAGCACGGGACGAGAGGTTAAAAAAGTGTTCTTGAAATTATTCATATCGTATTGATGTGAAGGCATTTCGAATGTTATGCCAATATACATGTGAGCGGAATGTTCGTCGCTAATAAACCTTTGAAAAAGACGTAAGCCGCATTCTAGCATGGGAAAATAGGTGAGACAATTCATATCGATGTTCTGCTTGGTATTACAACATAAAAAGGCAATTGGAATGTGATAGTTTAAGGGGTACAACTCGTTAGCAGACACTGACCAGTCTTTACAGTCGACCAAAGACAGCAATAGCGTTTCAAAGAACACTCGATTATGACGCAATGGATGCGTCTGCCATAAATCCATTCGATCATCCTTACCCACAAAATGAACATTCTCCAAAAAATCACTATTTATGACAGCCGTTAACAACTGTTTAAGATAATGGTAATGCAGTAGGTTAAAGTGATATTCGACTAGATATTCATAGGCAATAATGTCCTGAACGGCATTGACGGGTCGATTTGCAAGATGTTCATAACGTTTTACAAACTGGTCTAAATGTTCACTGTTGAACCACACCAAAGTCAGACTAGATGTCGCTGTTCTCGCACACTCGCGGAGACCAGGGATGTCCAAAAGATGAGTAGGATTGGCTTTTACCACATCTTTCTGATCAGCGATGTCCAAAATTTCGCTGACTGTATTATTGAATTCTTTTGTCTTCTTGTCATCCCGTTTCGTAATGAACTTCCTCGGCATCGTACCGAGTATGGTTGACACGTGATAAATTTTAACGTTTCCCCCCGCATTAAGTTCCAAAATAGATTCGATAAAATCGAATGGTTCTTCCAAAGTTATCAGTAGCACACTGTACTCGTCGTCCAGTCGGTATGATACAGAACTTCGATACCGGGTGTATTTTCCGCGCAGTGTTTGTCGATAAAATATTGGACCGTGTTTAAAGTCGGCATCAAACACGAAAAACAGGCATCTGTCCTTGTATGTTTCAGAATGTCGCTTTAAATGTTCGTAAAGTAGATCCATCGCAATTAATAACTGTTGAATTGACGATCTTAAATAGTATAGCGCGTCCTCTTCAAATAAAAACTACGTAATTACTCTCTTTTACACATTAAGAGGTCAGTCCTGGAAAACTACCGACGGTGTGTATGAATTATGATTGACAGGTCATGTGGATAAATTCCGATCTTCTATTGGCAGTGACTGTGGTAGGAGTGCTCTAAACTTTTTGAGGTGTGCAGAAATGCGATTCCCCTCACAAATCCAAAGCCAACAGACCATACACTGTTACGAGGGGTTGTTGATCTTTTCTAAAAGCCAAATGCATGTCATTTTCAGGTTCGTTTTCCTATAATACCAGACATGCATTTCACGTTATGATCGTCCCCCTCTGAACCAGGAAACTGAACCTGAAAATGACACTAAGATCTACATTTCACACAATAGTGTATGGCCTGCCTGTTGGCGTTTTGGGTCTGTGTGGTAATTACGCATTTTTACACACCTCAGAAAGTTCCTACCGCAATCTTGGCCAATAGGAGATCGGAATTTATCTACATGACCTGTCAATTATAATTCATGTACACCGTCGGTAGTTTTCCAGGATCGACCTCTTAATGTATAAAAGAGAGTATTCACGCGCGAAATGATGGACAAGGCCTATATAAATGTTTGTCGAACCGCGATGGCTGAAGGGTCGATCAATATTTAATGACTTGAAAATTAAATAAAATAACGCGGCATGTCCCACGAAATAGATATCATCAACTCTATCTTGGCAGATCACCAACATCCAATATCGGTGATAGAATACAGAATCAACAAATATTTACAGCAATTACCACTAGAGATTCGAACAAAGATGCAAGAGTATGAAAAATTACAAACTATGATGCGAGATATTACACTAAAGATGGACAATGACATGCATCTTTTGTATATGAAATATAACGTTTTTTGTGTGTATACGTTCATCATGGTTTTGACGAAATTGAAACCAAATCACGTGGATGTCGCGTTGCTCAATCGATTTTATCCTCAAATTCTAAGTATGCAAAAAGCATGGCCTCAATTTCTCGGTTATTATAATGATGACGATCAAATTCACATGAGCGATTTATACATACTAGCTGCGGAAGAAGTCGTTCGTTCTATTTTCCTATATGGACCTGACGAATTAACAGTTAGAACGCCAAGCTCATTAAAAAAGGACCAACGAAAAAAATATCATTCCAAGTGTCACGATTACTTCAAAAAAATGAAATCGCTTATCAAAAATGTATAGATTGACTCCCGGTTCTGATTATCAGCTAGTTGTCAAATGATTTTGGATGCCGGCGTCAGGAAGAATTGGGGAATTTTCTGTTGGCGATACCTATGAATTGATGACGTTGTCAATGAATTTACGTATCTGTTTATCCTTCCACGACATTTTTCCTATACTGGGGATAGTTCTGTCGGTGAAGTATTTATTTCCCGGATGATATTTTGTGAGTAATGAAACGGTAATGAAATTTAAAATCGCGTCTGGATTGTAATCGGCTAACGTTAACATACTGTTGTTGCGGATCATGATATATATGGCCTGGACATCTGATTCTATGCTGTCTTCAGAAATGAATGATAACCCATCATACTTTTCGATGGTGTGATATAGACCTTGCTTGAAAGAGATGAAATTATCAAATACACAATTTCTCTTTACCAATTTCGACCTGCTACTATCTTCGATTCCCGAGTCGACCATCTCAAACGAGATGACTCGGTCAGCACTGTGTTTATTAGTCAGTAGACACGTCCCACCATCGGCATCTAAAATGCAGTACCTCGAATCCAATACACACCAATGCACACGTCCGTGTTTTACACAGAGGAAAAAATCATCTTTCCACTTTCGACTTTGAATGAAATTGTTTGTGTATGGGTGAAATTGGCAGTTTACCGTACAAGACATCATTTGAGGTGATGAATATATTCCCACTGAATAATCACCTGAATAATTTTATGGAATTCCTCGAAATCTCTTATGAGACTTAAGTCTTCATCTGAACCTTCCAACGTAAGCAATTGGAAGATTTTTTTTCTTGTCGATTTTGAAACGTGTAGAAAATATTCTGGGCTACTTTTTAACTTTTCAAATGTACTTGTTATATGAGAGTGTAATTGTTCTTCTTGCATTTTAAAATGTACGAAGAGGATGGTATCATATATACTCATCGCATCACCACCTTTTGAAACCCAATGGTAAACTATACGCCTCTATAATCAAAGAAGGGTTTGTACCATCCACGAAAGAATGGCATTCTACCATTGAATGGTGACCGCCATTGCAAGAATATCTGCATTGACAATGGGTTTTTTCTGTTGTTCCGAAACCCCTGGTAAAAACCATTATCGAGGTCGATTTCAGAATATACCGCTGGTTGAGTGCAATAATGGCCTCACCTTCCTTTATCGAGAACTAAATCTTGATTACACTAGGAGTAAAGCTAGGAATCCACCATTGATTTTCTAGCTGATTTTGCGTTGCAACTAGTGTGATCCTGGCTTTAAGCTAGGAATCCACCATTGATTTTCAAGGTGATCTTGCGTTGCGACTTGCTTTGCAACTGGCTTGCGTTGCAACTGGGCACTCGATCGCTGTGGTGGACTTGCTGGACGTGATTTCCACCAATGGTGAAGATGTAGTCAATTTCAGTCGGCAATCGGTCGGCGACCGGTATCAGTTCCTTGCGTTCGTATTCAATCGCAGGTGGCAGGTTGCAAAGCAAGTCGCAACGCAGAAAATCAGCAGTGGATTCCTAGCTTTAGACGTACATGTATGCGGATAGGTTCTGATTACACGTACAATCACGTTATCGCATTTACTTACTGTAATTATCACATTTCACGCCATTTCAACCCCGCAAATGGGTGAACCAGAGGTACTGGGCCGCAAATCCAGGATTTTTGTCGGAGTGGGGGAGGGTGGGGTCTGGGTCGCCGCGGAGTCTGGGGACCTCCCAAGAAGATTTTGAAATCTAGAGGGCCGTAGACACGATTTCCTAGTATCCCCAACCAATGCACCCTTTCTGGCTGCGCGCCTGGGTGCCGGTAGTTAAAGCGACGCTTAGGGATGGTATTCCAACTCTCCATTCATGACGCCGTGACTTTTTACGATTTCAGCTGGTATTGTGAAACTTGGTGATTTACAGTAGAGTATGTAATTGAAAATGATGATCAATGTTTATATTTTTCAGTCGTGTCGGGGTCGGACTTTCGAATTAACCTTCGTCGATGAAGCTAATTTCGCGGCACAAACCGAAGATAATAGTACCTTAGTTACCATCCTGGCGTACGCCATAAAGCGAGGTTGTAAAGTCGTCCTAACTTCTAGCTCGAATGCGAGGAAAGCTTCCACCAACATACTAAACAATTTAAAAAATATCGAAGGTGTGAGTTGTCAGAACGTTTCTTACATTTGCAAGAACCATCTTCTAGACGTGTTGCAGTACGAAGATATGGTATGTTGCCAATGCAACATTGGAAAAAGACCAGCCTACATTAACATCCAAGAAACTGATAGAGCCGCGTGTAATGCACTATTTAATGACGGATTCTTTGAAGAAATTGCCGGTTGTTCTCCGATGACCGCTGTCAATGAAAAGTTTACCGTAGTAATGCCGCTTAGCGATAAGGCTATTCTCCATTTTGATAATAATGGTCTGGATATCGCCAGGTGTGCGAGTCACATAAATCCAAGTTTAGTAATGTACGTCGATCCCGCTTACAGCGCTAGTGGTCATTCGGGGATTGGTATATGCTGCGTTTCTCAGTATCAAGATCACACTGTAATTATGGGAATAGAACATTTTTTCCTGGATCCAAGTGATTTGGGTCACGTCAGTGAACTAATAGCGAACTTAATGATTTTCACCGTTTTTCCAATTACCGTGATGCATCCGGAATTGTTTAGAAATCTTTATGTGGTCATAGAGTCGAATTCGAGTATTGATCACGCTGCTGTCATTTTTAACGAGTATAAAGCGAGACATACAAAATACTTGTCGGATCTTAGCCTTTATGTCTTTGCGAGATATAACAAAATCAGCGACACACGTGAAATTGGATACCAACTTCAAAGTCAGAAGACATTATTCATCGAAAGATTTATCACGCTGTTTAACAAATTGAAAATTAACGTATCAAAGGATATTGTATCCAATACAATAAAATCCTCCGACGTCTCTGCCTACCTGATAAAGCAATTTGAATTGTTACGATGTTACATTATTGATAATCAACAGAATCGTCGTTACCTCAGCAAGAGTAGAGGTAACCCAGATGATGCTCTGATATCTACTATATGCGCCACAAATCTTTTGTTTTCAATCAACGATATAAATTTTTCGTCATTTTGGATAAAGGTTATTTAAATAAATAATAACTCGTCATTGTTAATCCATAAACAAACCTAAATGCCACATTACCTAAATTCGCAGTTCAAAGAAGTGGTTGAAAATGTGGTGGAATCTAATGTCATTCTCGAAAAATGGGACGACGTCATTCTGTACGTCAATTATTCAAAGGGTGTGATATTTTTCAGGCATGGAGCTCGATATTTTCACATAACGTTGTTATCTGATAGCGTAAATATAGTCGAATATGTATTTCTGAATATGGACGATTGTATTCTTGAATGGCCAAACTCCACATTAAATTACTTCGATTCGGTTGGAGTATGTGATAGTGTGTTTTGTAATTGTAATAACGCGTGTCAGTATTCCATTAGTACTATTTCTGACAATGGCAGCGGCCTTTACAGGCTGGAAGTTTACCCACGTCCTTTAGCAACTGAAGGATGTATCTGTTGTGAAACTAATGGGAAATTGACAAAAATAACCGACGTTCAAAGAACGCTTGATGACGTGTCGGAATTAGACCAGTGTTTTTCAAAAGTATTCAGTTTCATTCGGTCTATACAAATCAAATGAAATGATTCCGTCTTTGTGTTATCAGTGGCAGCACTGTCGAAATAATAATTGCTAACCCCACGTACCTACCCAATTCCTGAACTCAGAAAAAATGAATAAGCCCTAAGTTGAAGGTAATAGGGTGTGAGCGGGTATGGTCAGAAAGAGTAATGTCCTCTCCACTTACTTGTCCCACTCCCGAGTCTGACAAAGAATCTTCAACTTAGGATTTTGTCATTTGGTTCCCGACCTACTTCATCTCATACCCCGATTCCCTACTCACCGTCTCGATGTCGCTGCGTAGACTGTGCAGTCAGTCAGCAGTTGTTTTTCTATTTCCCGTGAATTACGGGGAAAGGGTGTTGCCTCGTGATTTCAAATCGTCACTCAGAATCTGTAGGTTGGCGTGGTCTCCTGCCCCGAAAAGGTCATCCCCGGTGTAATGACGTCACATGACATTAGGGGCCTATGCTTGGCGGCTACTACCTGCCTCTTTCTACGCAACGCCATCTAGACGGTGACAATGGAATCATGCAGGCTGCTTTTTCCGCACTGCGGTGTAAGTCACACCCACCACGCGTTTCACAGTTTATTTAATTAGCGTTTAATTTCGTCTCGAATCACGTGAATGAGTCACAAGCCAGTGTCAGACAACGAATTACAGTATATGAGACTTCTAAATCACTTGAACTGGTTAAAGTTGCAATTGCAGTACTTAGAATTGGTCGATTCTAAAACTCTGGTAGACAATGCAATCATGGAGAAGATGAAGCATAACCATAGTCTGTTAACTGATTTATTTAGTAAAAAGAGGAATGACTTTGAACGAGATGATTATGTGATTTATGCTATAAAAATAATCTATCCGGAATTATTGAATAACATGAAATTGTTTATAACAAGGTTTCATACACCAAATAGCGAACTCCCTCTAGAATGCGAATGCTTAACGGATGGCGCGATCACGGATAGACGCGCCGCTGTAAAATTACACTTCTTAAACGGATCAGTGAGTCACATGGTTAATCTAACAGATATCGCGACTGCAAATCAAATGTACAATTATATTAATACAATTCACGGTGTGATGTTTGTCGCGGATTTGAAACTAAATGTTGAAAACTTGGAATGTTTCGTTAGAAAAATTTACGGAAGATATCACGCAATTCCCATCGAATTGGTTGGAAACCTTGAAGGCCAATGCCACTCGTGTCACCTAAACAAGTTGCAGGGCGGGATTGGTCATTACGGCGGGGATGAAGACGAACAGCCTTTCTGCAACCACTTAACACAACTTTTCAGACATTCAGAACACGTTTTGACCAGTGAGAAATACATTTGCCAAAATTACTCATTTATCAACGCAATAGACTTTTTTAATGGCACGCCACCGCGGACCGAAAGTGCGCGTGATTTCTCGGATCCACAGCCAATATTATTAAACGAATCAGCAACAAAGCATCTGAGAAAGGTGTACGAAAATCCCCTACAGACAGAAGAGTCGAACGTCAAAAGTTTCATAGGTAAGATAAATTATAGTCGGAATCACATACTGCAGAACTTGATTCAGTTTATCAAGGGGCGTATCCAGGAACGGGCTTCCGATCTTGCAACAGATGACGTCGATTTCCTAATGGAGAGTGTTGCGAACGATGAGGACTGTAACATGATAAGAGATTTAAAATATCTCGATGCATTTAGCAAAGAATACGTATTACAAAAGCGAAATTGCAATTTGGGTAAATTGCAAACCCGCCTAAACAGAGAAAAGAGAAAATACTTGAACCTCATATTCAGTAAAACCAGGGATAAATATGCTCAATATTACTTGACACATTACTTGCATTGCGGGTTACTGAAGTCTGCATACGAGACGCGACGCAGATTGAACAGAATCGAGGCATTTTTGAATCAGATAGCGAGTGCTCAGTGGATTCCCCACGAAACACCGAGAGCCTTCGATTACATGATGAATTATCAACTGAATGGTGATTTTGTGGCTGTGAGTGACATGAATGACCAATTATGCTACTTGTTAATGAATTCCATTTTTTTAGAAGAGTGTAGACGTAATTACCTTCGCATGAGAACTAGTAGTTTTTTCAGTGCCTCCTTGGACAGTGCCGGATCTTTTCATGTTAATAAACATCGCCTACAAAATCTGTTGGATATGAAAGTGCTGAACATTGTCAAAGACTCCGGTACATTTTTTGAACAGTACTGTTCAAAGGATGATGAATTTTACAGTTTCAATAGTTCGGATTTGAACGAATCTATAGGCTTGTTCAATAAATACATGTTAGAAGTAGTTGTGGTTTGCCACATATTCCGTTCTGTTTGCGCAAAGGATTTGCAATTGGAACGCATTGACATGGTAAAAGGTAAACTTCGCTCTAATTATCTGTACGTTACGTACCAACCCGAATACCCATTAATTTTATGCCTGGATGAAAATCGAATATTCAAGAGTAAGGATCTGTTTAAACTGCTATATTTCTACGTCAGACGTTAACTGATACAGTTCAACTCGTAGACTGGTTCCCGTCTTTGCCGCTCCCGTTCCGCTGTGCAGACAGGCGCGGGTGGCGCCCAGGAATTCCAGTGGCCATTGCGCCCCCTAGATCAGATGCACGTGATGCACGTGTTCATACTGTGAGCTGTACCATTTGACAGATCTAGGATCGTGGGATGTTAGACACGGTGCTGATTAGTCAAACGAAATTAGCAAATACTGATTAGCATCTATACAGACTAACACAAGCATTTTATAACAACATATCATATTTATTCAGAACACAGTATCAATTTCCAGAATACCGAACGATTGACCCTCACTTGTTTTTGATCTTGGAATAAATTTTACTTCATCATCTCGGGTAGAATATTTCCCCGCCGTTTCCTTTTTCCCTTTAAAAGTGGACGCCAAGACTGAATAAATTGACACGTACTTGACATTCGAAAATAACTGCATCAGCCTAATAATTAACGTAACTACAGTGATGAGGAGTAACACACTTACATAAGGATAAACACCCACAGGGGGTCGACAATCTTTTTTAGAGGTTAAACCGATGAATACTCTGATCAGAGGATGCAACATATAGACGTATGGCAACACGATAATTTTCAATTCCAGTTTCATCGCGCAATATAAATAGATAATGTAACATAACATTAGGCTCAAGGTTATAAAAGGTGCGATAGATTTCAGGATTGCTTGGTCGTGTGAATAACGAATGAGTAATATTGCCAGTTCATTGAAAGTCCGACAACAAATAAGCAAATGTAACGCAAAGATGCTATTGAAAAGAAATATATCGATGAGTAGTTTCAAAGGGCGTTTAAGTGTCCAATCTTTTCTTCGCTCTTTGTATACAAATACAAATTGGGTGGTCAGCATGATGCTGGCTAATACGCCAAACACAAACGATGCTATGGAATTTATGTGCTTCAAGGCATCGTGTAGAACGGAACAAAGTAGCATCACCAATCCAGATATGTAATAACGCGATGTAAGTATGTCAATTAGGTGAAACCTTTCGTCGATGATATTAAATTTTAGAAATAAGGGACTAATCGACTGAATGGTCAAGCCGATGAACAGAGATGTATATAAACTACCAAAGGCTACCGTTTCTGATAATGCGGCCGGCGATGACATTTGTATTTAAACCGTACACATTGTATAAAATGAACGCATTTAAATAATATTTCACGTTTTATACGAGTGAATCCTCCTTATCGTATATCTGCATGGCACTGCGCGTGAAGGAGAGAAGTCTCTGAATTTCGTTCCATCTCATGTCGATGTGTCTGTGTTTTTTATGTTTATGACGTTTAGCCGTTAGCTTCAATCCGTCTTTACTAAATGTTACACGACAATTCTTCGAGAGTTGAATCGCAGGTCTCTTTTGATAATGCTTAACTACTGTTCCCGCCAAGTTCAAATCAAATATTTTTTTGCGTAACAATTTCGACTTTCGTCGTTCGTACGAGGGTTTCAAATCCGTCACCGACGATTCGCTAGCTTGAACCAAGTTGAAATGGTTTTCAGCCTCCTCTTTAGTTGCAAACCAGGGTCCGAACCAAACCTCGTTATTGTCGTCCAATTCCACGGTCCAACGCGTCTGAGTAGATTGTATAGTCATTGTCGTATTGATAAGTTGGTTGATGTGTGAAAATCATTGAGATGTGCGCATTTAAATAGTTTTCAACAGGTGGTACGGTCATTCATTCTATATGGGGGTGTCATAAACACCCCTCCTATATTTTAGGACGGTAAGTGACTTACTACCATCTAAAGTGATTTGGCGCTTCGTCCATTGTAAAGCTAGGAATCCACCATTGATTTTCAAGCTGATTTTGTGTTGTGACTCGCTTTACAACTAGTTTGCGTTGCAACCGGACACTCGATCTCCGTAGTGGGCTCTCTCGATGTGATTTCCACCAGTGGTGAAGATGTGGTCAATTTCAGTCGGCAACTGGTCGGCGACCGGTATTAGTTCCTTGCGGTCGTATCCAGTCGCAGGTGGCAGGTTGCAAAATGAGTTGCAACGCAGAAAATCAGCCCAGTGGATTCCTAGGTTTAAGGTGCCGCTGTACTTGAGAGTTTTCTCACAGAAGTCACGCTGGGACCATAAACAATTGCTCAGAAAACGTCTTTTTTTGCTTCTTGGTTTTTTTTGTTTTCAATATATGATGCGCATAGTGGAATCTTGAATTTGTAAAAGAGCATTGGTCTTACGCGAATTACCTTGGAGATTACCCTCCGACAGGGAGAGTTCCCCATTCATGATATCTCGTTCTCCACTTTCGTCAACAGTAAGTATATTTGGAATACGGTTCGTAAAAATGTCCCCAACACTCCTAGAATATGCGACTAGTGTCTGGTTTAGATCCGTATTGGGTTTAAAAGAGATGGCAACTCCATCGAAAGATAATCCCTGTGATTTGCATATCGTGAACGCATTATCATTGATGAAAGAGACGCCAATAATCCACACGTTTGGAAGCAATTTGGCAGACTTTCTGTACAAGTTGTATATTTTGGGATATTTTTCAAAAATCGGGTACGCGTTTACTGCTTCTACATCGCCATCATCGGGCGAATGACGTGAAACTGTATTCTTACAAATGGAAACCATGCCATTACCGTCCTGTACCATCAATTCAATCAACGAGTTATTTGTAGCCTTTATTTCATTGAACACGTCTGCCTTTAGTTCATGGAAAAGCTTGAAATCATTTTTGTACGATGATTTGTGTCTGACGGCACAATCGTGATTGTTATCAACTAACCAATAACTATCGCTTATCGATATAAATTGACGCGGACATCGACTATAGAAAAATGAGTTTTCCTTACTATAGAGAGTGCTGTAAAATAAGATTTCCAATGTCGTGAAATCATCCTGGCCATAAGTTTCAAGGAGATATTGCGCGTCCTTTATAAACGAGGTACATTCGTCTATTTGGTACTTGTATATATTAGAAGCAGAATAATTTCTTTGAAATTCAATCAAACTGAAGCACAGTTGAACATTCGAATAACCCTGGTGGCTCATCATGGTCGTCAGAAACTGATGGAGAATGTCACATATGAATCTCAACGCGGCCAATTCCTGACTAGGGTCGACCGATTCTGTGAATGTTTTCAGTGAATCTAGAAATTTAATGACAGTACCGGAATATCCAACCCAGTATATAAACTGATGCTCGCAACAGACGACTCTTTGTTTCTTGATGATTTTTCTCGTTGCTCTAAATAAGATGTAATCGTTACTAAAGAGAGGTACAACATGTTCAGCTATACCGTTAATATCGGTGTCGTCAGTCGCGTATTTGAGAAGTTCTTGGTCCGAGACCAGTGTGGTTAATGTGATATCCGAACACTGAGTCACGTTTTCACACTTAACGTCATTGAATTGCGAATAATTGGCGTATCTCTTCAAAAGATTTTCTGGCGTCTCACCAACGCTTTGAGAATATGACTTTTTTAGCAGTATGTAAATTGGACAATCAATTATACAATCCTTTGGTGTGTTATTCAAAATGGCATCATTGAAAGCAGCCACCTCCTCGTGAGTGGAATACAAACGCGTGAGATATGGTCTAAATTTTGGATCGTTGATTTTATCATCCCCAACAATCTTACTTTTCAACCAGATCAATTGCGTTTCGGATAGCCTTTGGTTGAATTCCATTCTGTCTAGAATATCGATCAACAAAGGATCGCGAGATCGTTTGTTCATAAGAAATATCAGCCCGTTAAAATCACTCCTCAGACGCGATTTTTTGAATGCTTTGCAGAATATGAAGTCCAACATACTCGGTACGCATGAAATCCCTAAGTCGTTATTTTCTAAAGCCTTTGTCTGCGATGGTGACCCGATCAATATGAGGACAGGATTGACTGCCTTAAACTGTGGAGTTTTGAAGTAAGTGTTCAATGCCCACCATAAAACAACAGTGATTACCAAGTAGGTATATGAACAACAACCAGCTTCATCCACAAATATTACATTACAATACAGGAGTGGTGAAATGTCCGCGAAGTGGGGTAAATTCCACAAATAAAATAGAAAATCCTCACGGGATGACGTTTTATGAGCTAATACAACATCTGTTATTTTCTGCATTCTCCTCAATATATTTTTGTACAGGCATTTGATTTGATTCGAATGTCGCTTAATTTCCCTCACAAAGACCTCGGACAACGAATCCATATGACATAAATTTTTTTCACAGGATTGCGGAAAACTTTCTGTCACGTTATACGCAAAGCCGATAATGTTGTGTAAAGTTTTTATTTGATTCGTATTTTGGCTACATATGTGACTCAGGTTTTTTTGAAAATTGCTTTTTGCCGTGTTAGTTGCCCCTGTTCCAATGGCATTACCCACGCATTCAAAGATCATAGCGCTGGCTTTCGATTTACCTGCACCGGCATTGCCTAAAAACCCGAACAAACCAAAGGGAATAATTGGAAAGTTGTGTATGTTTCCTTCGTAAAATGACAGGGGTTTGCCTTCAATAGATATTTCTACGTCGTCTTCGAACGGTATGTTAATGTTTACAGACGGGACATTTTGTTTCGATAGGAAATCAATTTGGTGCAGTATTGCATTCTTTTCTGTCAATATATTTTGCGTTAGTTTGAATCCGTTTGACATGACACCTCGTCAACAAAATGTGATGTTGGTATTCCGGTAGTCAGATGATGTTTGGTTATATGAAGTGCTCAATAGATGGTGTTTTGCCTTACCACCGGGTAGGTGCCGCTCTATCCAAAGGATGGTGTTAATCTCTCCTTCGGGACGAAAATGATCCCACCGCCCATCAATCGGGCATAACAAAACCATTGTCAGAAGAATCGCGTATCAGTCAGATCATGGGAGAAGTTGAGGCTGCACCTGTCAAATCTTTCTATGTTTTTGACAAACACGCATTGACTAGTGATAATTTGACTTACATTGATGGAACAAATAGCGGATTTGTGAAACTCCCGTCTGAAATCGAGCGCTTACGTGAATATACTTTATTTATTCGAGCTCCAATGGGGTCGGGCAAGACAACTGCCATTAAAAAAATATTGGCGGTTCACAACACAACTGATGTTAAAACACTCTTTATAACACCTAGAGTGACTTTCGCGACATTTTTGTACAATGAGTTCAAATCAGTTCTGCCGAATTTAATTCTCTACAACAGGATCCACACGAAGTCAATCGATAACGACCAAATTATAGTACAATTGGAATCACTACATCGAGTTAACGTGAACAAAACGTTTGATTTTGTTATTCTGGATGAATTTGAGAGCATTATGAATCAGTTCTTTAGTCCCACTGTAAGGAACTTTGATATAGAATTCAGCTTCATGAATCTACTACAACACTGCAATGTCTGTGTAGTCGCCGATGCACTGCTGAGATCCGAGAGCGTAAATAGAATAGCGGCCATAAGAACTAAGCAACCTTGCTATGTTGTTGAAAATGATTTTGTCAGTGAAGGATTCAAAGGAAGACGCTTAGTCTTTTGTGACTCGTGCCCAGTAAAAATTATGAAGAAATACTTCGATAAAGAGTGTCAATTCGGCGATCGAAATCACTGTCTCGTTCATGATGACATCATGTCACATTTAAAAGGATACTTCTTATCTACGCGGGGGTTAGATTTCACGTTCGAGCTAATCAGTCGTCTGGAAAGTGGACAGAGGTGCGTTGTGTGTTCTGCCTCAAAGCAATTCTCTATTCAACTGTTCAATATGGTGCGATGTTGTCTGAGAACCACTAAAATATTATTAATCAACAGTGACACTACGATTGTCGATTACAAAACCTGGTGTAATTACGACTGTCTAATATATACACCTAAAATCAGTATAGGGATCGATTTTGAAAGCTTACATTTCGATGTTCTATTCGTGTATGCTATATTTTCCACTCACTGCGCTCCCATATCGACCATGTTCCAATCGGCAGGCAGGGTCCGCCATTTCACCAGCACGTCGCATTACATCTACTGCAATGACACGCTGGGCTCTAAATTTGTAAACAGCTACGTGTGCTCTAGTAAACCCTCGGACTTGATTCTCAGTGCTAACAAAAACCTACACAAGAAACGAAATCCGTATTTCAATTTTTGTTGGTTCAATTATTTTCATAACAGAATGCTTCAAGAATCTAGATTATACTTCAATTCCATCTCGGCATTTTCGGCAATAATCGAAGTTGCGAAATTGAACGGTTACTCGCCTTATTACAAACAGCACGAAGTAGTTCAGGATAACTGCATAAAAGCGATCATCGAAAATATGAATATCTCGCGTTCGATTTACAACATAATCTCAACTCAATTGGAATCGGCTGCTAAAAAGAATTCAGTGTGTATTCGGATGAACGAGGTATGCGCTGTGGCAAAAATATGTCACAGTGATATTTTTTTAACCGAGAACAAAAAACAACTAAATGTTATGAGATATTTTATTGTGGACAAGCACACTGAGAATCTAAAATTTAACGAATCGCTTTATTACGTCATTGACATTTCAACGAGTCTAATGCAAAGCAACCTGCCTAAAACTTGTCGATATTACGTATGTGATCAATACAGACGGTACACTCGCATAATGACGATCTTAATGACATCGCTAGGGTTTAATAACTTTTTCGACACGAAAGTCCGAATAACATCGTCGGAACTGCAACAGGTTTTGGAAGAAAACAAGCAGTTGATATTCTATTTGATGAAAAGTGAAAATGTGAGAGCGGGAATGTCGGATTCAGTGTTCACGTGTGCCAAGCGTTTGCAGAGACACGGCGGTCGTCAAAGCAATCCGTATATATGCCTCTTCAACGTTATCCTGTCATTGATATGTAATGGGGTAAAAATG
The DNA here is from genome assembly GCA_002633025.1 of Notospermus geniculatus. NCBI lineage: Eukaryota > Metazoa > Nemertea > Pilidiophora > Heteronemertea > Lineidae > Notospermus > Notospermus geniculatus. The sequence goes on from NMRB01000198.1 coordinate 346,986, forward strand.
AAGCCAACTAATAGAATAAAAAAGAGGGGAGTTAAAAATACCAATTCCACTTTAGAGTACAGACTAACTGGAAATCGTATAATTCCTCCCCATTTAATAAATTTTGAAAATTTTATCCTCGCTACATATCAAAAGAAATAATAAAAAAAAACTCCCAATTAATGACTAGGCCTACTGCATCCAGATAACAGCCACTGGAGACCCGCCAGTGGCTACCACCGTTGTCCCACAGCCAGAGACCGTTGCTGATCACCGATGCGCTGATTTCCCGCTCTTCTGCCACCGGTGGGCCATCGATCATTGCTATCTGGGATTCCAGTGTTATTCCAGAATTACAAATGTTCTAGAGTTGGACCATAGTATTGGGTTGGTGTTACGGTGGACGGGATACCATCTAACGGTTTATTTGGCGTGTTGCTGAAGGTGATTTTTGACCGGGTTCTATTTACCGCCAGTGGTGACAAACATCCACATGGGCGTGTATTGATGTTGTGTATATAAAGGTCTTGTGATACATCATTTGATAATCATGGTGGAATGTTTGTGTGAAGATTTGTTATTATATTTGGTACGATACGGTTACATTGAGATTATCGAAATGATAAAAATGAAATTAGTATCCAAGCACATAAGCCGTGTATGCGAACGCAAAATCCAAGAATCAATACGCAAAAGGCTGAAGTTGAAATATTTTCCATGGTTCGATAATTTGAGAGAAGAATTGAATAAAATGAATCCCCAATATGGAATTTATTTTTCTGGGTCGAGTCTTCTGCAGTTCTTGACAGGAGACCGATTTGAACCGAATGATATAGATGTATTTATCGGTCCAAAGGCGCCATGGAAGTTGGTATCCGAGGTATGTTTAAACTCCGTGAATTTTACGACGTGTAATGTACACGACATAAAGACACTCACCCAGTCCACCCCTAGTGCCATAAATGGTATAATTCGTAAAATATTACCTGACTGTGACCAAACTACGTATTACAACACTTATAGAAATAAACACATCTTGAGAATCATAACCTTACGCTGGAATGAAATAAAATATGATTTCATAGTTGTAAATACTGACGTGGAATCGTTTATTTACAACCACTTTGATTTTAGATTTCTGTGCAACTACTGGGACGGTGATTCATTGAAAGTGTATACTCCCAATCTAATCGCTGAGAAGAACACCTTACAATGGTTTCCTAATTTCTGTCCGTTTACTCAACAAATGTCACATGTTGAGAAGAGATGTGTCAAGTATCAAGAGAGAGGATGGAACATTCCTGACACTGACGATATATCTTGTTATCAGATGCTCTTTTTATCACAATGTTTTGTAGAGAGATGTGCAAAGCTTTTCAAAAACAAGAAAAGAGTTAACCCCAGGATGGGTGATCGATTGCCACGGTTACGTTCTACTATGAAGAAACTGAGAAAATATGTGCGAGGTAGCTAGTATTTGTGAAAAGTATTTAATTGGTCTGTCATTGACTATTGTAGAAGACCCTGACCAATTGAACGATGTCCGATGTACAGTCACCGAGAAAACGAGGTGGTATTGACGACGATGATAAGAAAACGAAGAAAAAACGTAAACTTTTCGAGCCCTATTCGACTCCACAAGCAAATATGCACTTTAAATCAACTTTACTAAAAGTCGTTGATCAAATAAATTCAACCGATTACCACATCAATTTATCCGAATTTTCGGTGAAACTAATCGATGAGACGTGGTCTCACCTGGATTTTGACAAAACCAACTATCTCGATATAGATGATTATTTTAAGGGGGACGATGAAAAACTGGTTAAATTGATATTTCTTGTACACTTGCACAAGCGAAATCGCCTTGAGTTCAATCGCTTAACTGCGACCGACGTGCGGGACATGTTGTCCTCATTTTCGGTAAATAAAGACGAGGTGTTCATGACTCAGATCCCCGAAAGTGATGGGGGTATCCACACTACTAGAATCACGTACGTCAGGAAGGGAGAGGAAAAAACGTACTTCTCATTAGCCTTTATTCATGATAAGTTTTACTGCTTCATAGACAGTTGTATAGACGAATTAAAACTTTATGATGAAACTGCGAATGCGACTCGACACTTTCTTCAGTGTGAGTACATACACAAATTGTTACATTATGTGAAAACTGTATGCCCTAATTTAGATTTATTACACATAATACAATACAGACATTCTAACAATGATATATTAAAGAATTATTCTATAGACGGTGAGAAAATGGATGCGATCTCGCGAAGTTTGAGTGAACTTTCTAAACTATATTCTCAGAAAACGAAGGTAACACGTTTGGTCAAGTTGGATGAATTACTCGACAAGTTTGGCAAATATTGTGTCAGGTTTGTTGGAAAGGATGTTAGCGAGTCAATTTCTGAATTGTTTTCTAGTCTGTATAACGAGCAATGTCATATAACGGTCAACTTAGATAAAATGCAGAACATTCTGATCAGACGCAAAGGTGTAAAACTGAAAATCCTCCACGAGATTGGTGTGGAAATCGAGCAGTTCTTAGACGACCCCATTGTAAAGTTTACTTTAGAAAATAGGAACTCCTTTCACTTTTTGAAACCCAGCATACGCTATTACGAATATCTCGAAAAAATAAAGACTCTTCAGAAGGAAATTCGGGATAAAATCCAATCCGAAGAGGTGTCCTTTAAAGAACTTTTTACATGCGACACGGAAAAGATGACAAAAATTAAATTTAACGAGGAACGAAATCAGGAAATTTTACAAGCTGGGTTAGTTGTTTCATCACCTGATATATCGGATCATATTTCAGACGTCATCACCAATTTATTCGTCAATAAAATCGTGTCTAAGTTAAACGAGGTAATTCAGGGTGTAACCAGCGATAATATATACGAGAAACATCACCTCCATTTACACTCGAGTGAGGGTGAACGGAAGTATTACAATCAATTGCGCAGTCTGTTGACAAATTTGGGCGATCGATATGATGCTTGTTGTGACGTCATTGAGATCTTATTGGAAACTCGACACGATTTGTTTGATGTGAATGAAAAAATACTTCGTTTACAATCTGTCCTTTGTTCTCAAACATCACCTGAAGATTTACTCACGAGTAAGGTTTCTGCTTGTTTTAAAGCCTACCTTACGTCGGTAGAGACTCAACTCGATAATATTCGACCCGTACAAACCTCACCGCATAATTTCTTGGACGTGAAAACCGACCTAGAACAATTTCAAAGCCAATTGGAAGTGTTGCAACTGCGCCTGTCGCCACCATATCTCATCGACGGGACAGACGACAAGAATTTGAGCAGACTAACAAAAAAACGAGATCTCATTTCACATCAGGTCACCGAAAATAGACAGCAGTACCTGGCTAAGATACACGAGTCTTTGAATGTAACAGTAAATAGTACGACCGATGCAGATTTCAAAGCATGTGAAGAAATAAAATCGCAAATTCGTTTCGACAGTGTAGCCCAAAAAACAAACGCCGTCTTTACGGAAACTGTCATAAAACCCTTTATCCAAAGAAACATCCTAAACGAGTTATACAACATGTACGAAGAACGCAGTCAGACTGAAAGAGTGACCATCGATTTAAAGTTCGCAGACAACGATGAGTGTATTATAAATGGAGACAAGTACCTGCATCACTTCTTAAATTCTAGGACGATGTGTCAATTGAACGAAATTAATCATTACAATGAAAATCGGTGCACTCTATTTGCATATGTACGGGAACATAGACTAGATATCGATTTAGTATACAAGCGCGTCATTGAGAAATTCCGAAATTGCATTGAGTTGATGTTTGAAACGGAACACGACTTCTTTCTAACTCTAAAGACCTGTGCAAATCAACTGACAGCTCACAATTTACGTCTAGTTAACGACGAGGTGGCAAAGATCCGTGGGATATTCGGTATAACCGACGTAAATCCATCTGGAAATCTTTATTATGAAGCAACGTCTTCGATATCGACCATGTTTAGGGAACAGCGCCGAAACCTAATGGAACTCGAATGCGTCAAACGTAACGTAGTTGGAAATTTAAAGATGATCTCGTGGAATGCGACGTTTACCTCCACTGACACAGAGTTGGAAAAGGGACTGGCGGATTTTTTAGAATGTGAGACTAAATTAGTATCTTTCGTTAATGATACGTACGAATTTGAAAAAAATGCCTTTTTTGATCAACTGAATGATTTGATTGATCAGGTGTCGGGTTCAGAACAAAAGGATGGTCGCGAGCTACTGGATAACTATTCCCATTTGGAAAAGAAAATGAACGGGCTCAAACGAGTGTACGAAATCTTAATCGCCAATAACATTTTATCACAATACAAAGAAAAAATGACAAAAATAAACTTTTCAAAACAAATGGAGGCTGTCAAGAAGCTTTTAAAAAAGTCGTTTTGGTCTTCCGAGTACTTTATGTCGCCGAAAGTTCGACTTCACTTCCTCGGAATAACTAATCTCATGCACCAAGAAATCCATTTGCAAAGATTTCACGAGTTTGACGCGTCTACAGTGACCAGTTCAGAATGCCAACTTGACAATGTGTTGATAGAAACGGCAATTGCCAATAATACACAATCAATCGACAGTGAAATGGAGGTCGATCAGTTAAGCGACCAATTGGAGTCAATTAGAAATTCTGACACTCACGTAAATGGCGAGTGTATGTACACGTTACTCCCGATGATACGAAATTATCTAGTGAACTGTCCGGTTGATCCAAGTATGTTAGAGAGATGCTTTCTGCTAAAACAACATTCTAAAGATATCCATGATGTGCTTCTAAAATGTCATAAGTACGTTCGCGACTATACTTCACGCATGCGCGATTTGACCGCCTCGTTACAGACCACGACTACTTTAAACGACTTGGATAAGCTGAGTGAAGATATGACCCGTCATAATGTCGATTTCAGCAAAACCGTGACTGGATACTTATCTGATAAGAAGTACGACTTGTTGCATCCTTATTTACACAGACTTTCGACGGAACATGAGACGACTGTAGGAGATTTTTTCAAGAGATTAAAGGATATCGTAGAGGGATTAAAGAGAGATGTCGCACATGTGCTACAAGAATTCAATGTGCCTATAGACTACCATAACCCGTCGAATACCATTTACAATGTGATGAAAATCCATTACGACGCTGTGGGGGATCATTTCAAGGATTTTGACATAAGAGTTCTGGTCAATCAGGCGTTGTCAAGAAATATTATTACTGGCGAATGTGGTCGGCAATTAATTGCCATTGGTGATCATTACGCTGGTTTCACTAAATTTCTTTTCGATAATCGCAATAAGTTAAGGGAGTGGAAGTCGAAAAAACAGGACTATATTTTTGGAGGTGAAAACCGAGTTGATTATCCACCACACCTACCGCTCTTTACGTTTGATAAGTTCCAGTCTGACATGAAAGACACGTTTGATTATAAAATATTCACCAATATTTACGACAACTTATCGAAAGACCTCGACGTAGTGAAAAAAGGCTTTGAAGCCGAACTATCAGTTTTAGTCGACCTGCAAAAGATGGCGGATGACATCATTACAAAGAGAAATCCCAATAATGTTTATCTACAGCTTCCTTTGCTGCAGGAAATAAACGATAACGGTAATTTAGCGAAAAAATTCATCACAACCTTCAACAAATTTCAACCGGTTTACTTTACGATAGACGAGAATATACAGTTTCTGAGCAATCTTGTCGAAGTTGATTTAACGCGACATCTCTCTTTACAAGAACTAACGAGGTTCATAAGCTCCGTGGACATTGATTTGAACAAAATTGAAAAATGGTTGAGAAAAAACCTACCAGACGCATTGTGTAACAAGATAATGCTGTATGAGAAGTGTGTGGCTGTGACAATCGAATCAATGCAAATCATGTTTAATTACATGAGCGGAACTACAATGAAAGAACGGATGTCAGATTTCCGTCTGAAGGATGTGATAACGGACATGTCAGATGGGGATGTTTTAATGCATCACGAGCATGACATTAACGAAACTATTCGAAGTCTACAAGACTTCCAGAAAATATTCGAATCTGCCTATTTCCCATACCAACCGATGCATAAACTTGTTATGAAGTACGTCATACAAAGCACTCAAACCAATCACGATACCCTCGTCTACACGCGCTCGGAATCCAAGGAAACGCCTTCATCGCTGCTCAGAGCCATTTCTTTGGCTGTATTTCACAATTACTCGTTGCAGAAAAAAATGTCGTATTCTCTAGTGAATATTTTTTCTCCCAAACAAAATTTAGAGTACTTGTTTCATCATTCTGAGGTGCGGTACGTCATGACAGGTTACCATAAAGCACAGGGTGTCACCGACTCTTGGTTCTTAGATAACTTCAGTTTCACTCCTGGACAAACCTTCGCCGACTGGTGGGCTGCTTTATCCTTGCCTTTCGCGATGGGTTGTAATAATACGCAGTTGGATCAATTGACACACGCGACTAAAGAGCCCACCGGCATCATGGATTTTTCTTTAAATGAGTTTGAAATTCTAATGCATATGTTGGCATTGGTTTTTTGTGTAAAAATCATATTCATGTATCAAATCGCGGACAATCTTCACTACATAAAGTCCAAAATATCTTGCTCGCCGAACAGTGTTTCCTACAAAAACGCAATATGTAAATTGTCGAACTGGGTCCACGAACGACATCCTTATCCACTGTCTTTGGTGCATTTATATAACACATTTCACCGTTTTCAACTCGAACCGAGTGCTAAAGAGTCGGTGTATGCGATATCATATTCGTTTAACAGTCGACAGCATTTGGTTTTATCAGACGAAAATGAAAAGTTGACCTTTAAGTATCTCAGCAACGTCATCACGAAACCTCTTTTAGACCAAATTGTGTCTCGTCTGGACGAAGAGATGCCTTCACCGTCATCTTGCGACCAGGGAGATATTCGATGTTCAATGACGGGAAGGGATGGCAAACTGGGTGCATTTGATGAGACGCCACCTGTGAGTCGTAGCAGTAACGACGTTCCGTTCAGATTACCAACAGATGAACCTCGGAATCAATCACCTCCAGTGGTAGAAACCTCTGTTGACATGGACAAATTCATTGATGAGTTCTCAAAGCGACTGACCATCGAGGACCGAACCACCACACTTAATTCGGGTCAAAAATCAGACCCAGACACACATGAGAATCGTTCTTCTGGACACGTGATATCAGAGGCAATATCGCCAGAGCGTGATAGATCAAAGCGATTTGAAGATTTTGTAATACAGTATGTTAATAATATAAAAGCACAGTTAAATTATTTACCATCATGAGCGACACATTTCTCAACGAATGGATTCGAATTGGGTGGCATGGTTTGACTTCCTTTTTTTCTGATGGTGGATAGGATGGTAGGGTAACCCGATACCACATCCAGTGGAGTGAGGGGTTGGACAAAGTTTGAACGTACCGAAGTCTCATCATACGTATCTTTACAATATGTTAGTATCGTTGGCTTTGAAGTGGCGTGTCTTTTTCCCATGGAAGGGATGGTAAATGTGTTTTGACATGACTTTAGTACATTGTTCCAGAGGATGGTTGCGGGTGGGAAGTGTATAAATAACGATAGTCTCATTATCAATATGACACTTATTAATAAAATAATGACGATGGTAAATAATGACACAAGCGAACCACTTTTGCGAGAGAATCCCAATCGTTTTGTGATCTTTCCTATTCAATATTATGACATATGGGAAATGTATAAGAAAGCGTTGGCCTCATTTTGGGTTACGGAAGAAGTTGATTTGGCAAAGGATCGATCCGACTGGGAGAAATTGTCACTCGATGAGAGACACTTTATTTTACATATACTGGCCTTCTTCTCAAGTAGCGATGGAATAGTAATCGAAAATCTTGCTTTGCGATTTTTGCGGGATGTTCAAATACCTGAAGCGAGGTGTTTCTATGGATATCAAATTGCAATTGAAAACATTCACTCCGAAATGTATTCCTTACTTATCGATACATACGTCAAAGATGTCGCGCAGAAGCGACATCTATTTTCGGCCATTGAAACGATGCACTGCGTTAAAAAAAAGGCCGACTGGGCCTTGAAATGGATTGATGCTGGAGAAGTACCCTTCAGCGAAAGATTGGTGGCATATATAGCCGTCGAAGGCATTTTCTTCAGCGGAGCCTTTGCTGCGATATTTTGGTTGAAAAAACGCGGGTTGATGCCTGGACTAACATTTAGTAATGAACTGATTTGCAGAGATGAAGGCCTGCATTGCAGTTTCGCGTGTTTGCTATTTAGCCACATTGTGAAAAAACCCGACGCTTCTCGAATTGAAGCAATCATTTCTGAGGCTGTTCAAATTGAACAGGAATTCCTGACCGTTGCTATGCCCAGTCAGCTGATTGGCATAAATTGCACTTTGATGAAACAGTACATAGAATTTGTAGGAGACGTATGGCTAACTGAGCTTGAATGTCCAAAGTTGTATAATTCGGCAAATCCGTTTCCATTTATGGACCAGATTTCGACTGAAGGAAAGACAAATTTCTTTGAGAAGCGGGTCGGTGAATACAAGAAAGCCAGAGTGTTCGTCAATAACGACACAAGTGGTTTTACGTTAGACGAAGAATTCTAATGATCAAACTCGGTGGGTTGATATGTCCAAAAACCAAAAATAGCATATCTAACAAGCCTGGTGGCAACTGGGGTTCGCTATGTCGAATAAGCATGGTTGGGGAGAAGTGAAGAATTAGGATGTGGAGGAAGTGATGACTGTAATGATAACAGTAGGCCTAAGACATGTTTTACATGAAATAAACGCAAGATCATTAAATACACGATGAAAAAAACAGAAAAGGTAAAAGAAGAAACAAAAAAATAATGAGTCAAGCCAAAGAAAATTTACACTCCCCGCGTATCGAACCCGGGACCTTCTGCTCCACGGGCAGGCTGCTTTGCCACTCGGCCATTGCGACTAAGCACTCGGTGCGGCGCTGATGCATGCATCCATGTATTGTTTGGATATGTCAGGCGGCGCTGGAAATTTCCGCCTGTGTTGAAATTTCGGCAAAAGATGCACAATTGTTAACCTGTCCACCGTCAGCGTAGATAAATGTATCAAAATAAAATGTATCAAAATAAGAAACATTTTTTTGTATCAAAGACTGACGAAAACAGTGCGATTGTATATAAAGTACCGGTACATTACGAACTACATCGCGCATGCATATTGGGCCTAATATGTGAAGAAATAGTCCCTCCGCGGTGTATTGATTGACGATCAGGTCACGGAATCGCAAGGATAATGACTTCTCAACTCCTGACCGGTAACTGCTTTAAAAATCGTGTCTAATCGTGCGCATTACATAAAATAGCTCCCAATAGCTATTGACAACATTGTCCATGTACGTATTTACATTTTTTTGTACAGTTTACAAACGTTTAAACACCATTTTATCTACCGCCCAGACTCCCGTCTGGCCTCCCTATTAAAATGTCTAAAAATAGATTTAGAAATCGCCGAAATTTGTACCTTTCCTGACGTTTGTTCGTACTGCCCAACCAATCAGGTCGACAGCTAATGGTAGACTATCACCAGACAAATGCCAGACGCAATATGACGTTCAAACTCCGCAAAAGAAGGCCGTAAACGTCAAGTAAAGCTTGATTACGTCATACAAATGCTTTGGAAAAGTGGTGTGAAAATAGGGGTCCATATGGCCGCAGCTGGCGCTCCAAGCGGCTCCATAGCGAACCAATAAATCGATTAATCAGAATGGTAGGCTGGCTTTGTCTTGTGTTCAAAATAGGCCATCCCCGTTGCAATGACGTCACATTCTCATCATACTCAACGGCTATTGCCTGGCCTCCGTCTACGCAGCGCCATCTGAACGGTGGTCAGAGAACCAGGCTACAGGAGGCGGAGAGAACCGGAGACAAGACCCACTGCAAAATCGTGTCCAGTGGGTTTACGTTCCTACAACACCACTGGAAAGGGCTGACGATTTCAGGAATACTGAGGCGAATCACGCCGAGGCTGGCACCCGCGGCATGATGCTCCCAACTAAACTATTCGTTTGAAATTGCTCTAATACTCAAACAACTCCGTGTTTTGGGGGTATTATATGGCTTTTTAGGCATATATGATATTTTTCAGCCATCGAAGAACGAAATATTATGTGAAACAAACATTTTGGCACGCTGTCAGTGGTTGACCAGAAATTCTGGTCAAGTCATAGCCCTTGTCACAGATATCCTCGGAGGAGGTAGACATGGGAACGAGATTGGACCCGATGAAGACACAGCGGCGTCAACATCAAATCCTTCCTAAAACTGTATATCATATAAAATACCGATAACACCCTGATACATAGAAACCCCTGAGAAAATAACCATGAAATCAAAATACCAGTCATGGGACTATTTCCAAAGCAGAAGTAAATATACCAATAGCGTAGTGCTCAGTCATACCAGGCGACACTTTAGTAAACACTAATCCCGGATAGAGAGCAGCAGCTCACAAGGCTCAATAAAAGTAAAGTTTTCCAGTCATCGCCTTATAACTCGATTACCACGATTTAGACCATTCAATTTGAGTTGAACGAGTGAAGTTTTTTCCAGAACTTATTTTTGTTTTTCCACTCGTAATGTATTTAATAGAAATTCCATTTTGCTGTATACTATAAAATTTGTCGTAAGCATGACCATTATAAAATTTTGGAGAAAGCGGAGAAATTCTAAATGCAAAAAAAAGGATTTAGCAAAAAAGGTCAGAAGTTTTATCGAAAATCCCTTTCGGGAAAACGACATATTTTCTTCGTTCGAACTGTATAAATTCATATCAAACAAAAAGCGTGCATTTCCATATTTAATTAAAAATTTCAAAAATCAGTTAAATATCACTGCTGGAGGAGTTTTAACTGGTCCCACTGAGTCTCTCACACCTGTTGGAAACGACCTAAAATTCGCATCCTATTTTAGGTATTACTTAGCGTTGCTTACAAACCAACTGGATGATCTACTGGCAGATGAAAATTGTATAAAGTTGATTAATTCCATCACAAACATAGACGAGATTGGTCCGTTAACAAATTACATATTGATTCGAGCACGGGACTTAATTGCCATTGTAAAGTTTTTTGACCAGTTGTTCGAATATTACACGACGCGTTACGAATTATTCATATTCAAGGAAAAGACGGTAATTTTAATGTGTATGTTCGATTCGGTAAATTCAACATCCAAACTCGATTTATGTCTGTCCAATACCGACCTTGGACTTTTAGAGTCATTATCTAATTTCACATTAAACGCAAAAAAGTATATGATTATGAAATACCCTGTAGAATATTATAAGTCTATAAACGACATGAGTTTGTCGCCTTCTACAAACAGTTTTGCTGTAGTCGTGAGTCTGCATTATAAAGCAAGCCAACACACCATAATTGATGTCAACTCCGACACCGTAAAAAAAATGATTCAAGTTAAGAAAGATAGATTTGAGGGAGTGACAAAAGACCCCATATTCGATGCTATTTCTTGGTAGGTCGCTATGATGTGGAACGACTGAAATCAGCAGAAATAGTTTCTTTTGGCCTCATCTACGGCGCGCCATGATTTGGATTAACGCCTCCAGAGTATCGATGGCGCTGACTTATTAGTACAGTGTATATCGCAGGAATTCAATCATTTTTGTTGTCAAGTTTGATCCAGAATGATGGGAACAGGGGTGGTGGATCAGTTTCGATTAGGAATCGTGTTGGAAGTGGGCGGGGTGGGCGGTGTGGAGTGTGAGGAACCATATGCCACTCTTGCGACATAGTTCTCGACCCAAGAAAACTGTCTTCGCTATCACATGCACGTGCCAGAGACGTGTTCAAATTGCAACCAGCTACACCCCAAATCAGGGACAAATAAAACATTCTGTTGTCCATCGTGTGAAGTGACTTTAGAACGTGAACTCAACTATGCTTTCAACATATTGAGAGATGCTGAATATGTTGATAACAAAAAAACTAACTTCCTATATGTGGTTAACTCGCCACGAGTCCATTTATTATGCCGTCTCCAAAGAGTTATTCATCATGTATAGAACATTACATTATTGTAGAAAATAGACAAATACTCACAAAGAAACGATAGAAAAAGAGAAAGAGAAAAAAATAAGTCCGACATACATGTATATTTTATTAGGCAGGCGAACTCTTGATACATAATGAGGGTGGCCCCTAAAAGGACCCTTTTTATTTTGCATCGTTTTTTTTGGACCGTTGTTCTCATTTTGGAAGTTTGTCCTTGTCGAGGAGATACCAGCTCAGCTCGTTGGAATCTGTATGATTCACGCAGGTCTTTAACAGGAACCAGGCCCCTGGTTTGACCTTTATCATGATGACGGTGAAATTGGTTCTGCGAACAACGCGTACTCTTTTGTTCTTCTTTCCGTTGTGTTGTATGATCGCCGGTAGGATGATCACGCCTTCGCAGTCTTCCAGTTCCGGTTCGAAGTAGTCGCGGATGAATTTGGCTGATACTTTGACGCTGGCGGGTAGCCCGTGGCTTCGTTTGGGGTAAAGGTCTTTATCTCGCAGCTTCCAATAAATGCCGGGGTCCATGTGGGTTACGTGTGTGAGGCTCTCATCGAGCATGTCGACGATATCTTGAATTTGAAACACTGGCAAACTTGGTATGTTGAATACATCTTCTACCGTGTAGGGTCCGTACCTTTTATCGGGAGGTATCGATCGATTTAAGACGTTGACCTCTCTGTCACAGTACCAACAGTCGTCCGTCACGAATATTCCATCCTCATCGTCTTCGTCTTCGTCCTCGTCTTCGTCTTCGTCTTCGTCTTCGTCCTCGACCCCGGTCGTTAAGTTATACTCTTTTTTTCCCAACACGTAGACCTCGTAGAAATCCCGCACAGGTAGGCCTATGAATGTGGGTATCAGAGAAAGCACGTAGTCTAGCGAAGCTCTGATCGTTGGTGGGATATCCCCCCGGGTTTCATAAGCGTACTCCCGTTCCTCCCATTTTTCAACCAACCACTCCGGCTCCTCGTCGCTCATATCTCTGTCTTCGTCGGCATTCATGGTGAAAGTGTGAAAAATACTAATCGTATTTCTCCTTAAATAGCTTGATGAGAATTGGCGAAGGGAGGGGATGGTACCAACAGGCCAATGTCCAGCCGCTCTCAGTTCATGTAACTGCACCATCATATAACAAATGCTCGTTACCCGGTGAATGTGATCACGTGTTGTTGCTAACCATTATGCTCGAGTAAATCAGGAGGGTACATACCATTGTTTGACTGACATTGTTCAAGTGTAACAGGATCTAATGATGCCACCTGCATTGTTTGTCACAGGATTAAAGGTCTGTTTCTGAAAGCGGAATGTCCGTTAGCTGTTAATGTCACCGAGAGACGCACAGTATTCGACGGAGCAATCCGAATCTACGTTTAATCCGTCGCAACATCCCTCTCAACGATGAACCTCTATGCCGTGTTTGCTGGGGTGGAACCTCCTTGATGGGCCAACTATCGGCTCTGTTGGCGTGTAACGTCAACCACATTTCTATACAAGCATCCGCACATCGTAAGAAACCCCGTCGTACATTTTCCTCCAAACTCATGGCGATTGCCAGGTCGCTGTGTATGATAATATGCATATTTTCAATTGAAGGATCGTTCGAAAAATGACTCTCGTGATATAATTCCACGTTCGCTGGGGTGACTTTGAGGTATCTCAAAAATACCGCTGCGTGTCTTGCGGCACGTTGGTATACCGTGATTGCATCTCTTTCCGAAAAGTTTTTCCAGAAATCTCCACCTCGGACTAGACTGTCAAAAAGTATCTCCAATAGGCATTTGCGGTTGGAAGGCATGGTTGTGTTGCTTCGACTGACGCGAGATCAGTATACTGAGAGAATATATAAAGGTTAGGCCTATCACGTGACTCTTTATACATTGAATGGCATAACCACCCGATGAATAATACCCTCCGTAACACTATTAAAGCACCACGGTATTGCCACTTTCTGTCGACAGCCGGCGCCACCGACACCATTCTCCAATGCTGTAGTTAAGCCTTTCGTCCCAGTGTTGGTGAATTACACTACAATGCACGTAGTAGCATGCGTAGTTTATCAAGTCGTCAATAGAGGTCTCCCTCAACGCGGGTAGGTGTAACGCAGGATTGGGAAGCAATATTGTGGTCCTTTAACTTGTTGACATTATGCATTGCTCGATCTTAGTAAAACGAAATCTTCCATTACACTGGGGTTGATGTCAAGACATAGACCTTCAAATGAGAGTGTTTTGACCTCAACTTCGCTCATTATCCTGGAAGCGTCGATTCCCGGAATTTGCCATATTTCATATTCAAACGGGTCCACCCCCCTGTAAGCGCAATCCAAAAATTGATCTTCGTCCAAATGATCGTACATGCTATGAATGAACATAGAATGGTCCAGTATCATTTGTTCATAAGTTTGACTCTGAATCCATTCTTTCCATTCATCCTCGTTATAACAATTTTCTCTGAAAAACTGTAATGCATGTATGACTATGTACTCCTTTGCTGCTCTTTCGTTGATAAAAAACATATTCACTGAGAAGGAATGTGGCCATCTATGGTCAGCTTCTACTCTCCTAATTTGAACAAACCAAATTGATTCGAAACTACGATCATTATTAGGTCCACTCCAAAGCGTGATGTTAGACATGTCTCGTTCGTAAAAAATGTGAAGGCACCAAAAACATCGCCAAACTTATATTGACGGCATGTGATGGTCCATCAGCCCTCTTACAGTAAAGTTCCGTAGCTGGTCCGAACGCGCGCGTCCAGGTTTCGATCATGGAGAAAGGGTGGTACTCGTGTCCATCCCTTTTCACATGCACCCTGTTTGAAGTTATACTATAATACACCACGGGGTGGACGTCATTTTAAAAAAAGATGGCAAAATTATTCGTCGTCACTTCGTTGCAATACGAGTCGATGGTCGAATATCAATGCCTCCTAGCATGTCGAGATGTATCACTAGACAAAGTTATTTTTCACGGATTGATTTCTCCAAAAAAGGCCTTTATTACACAATATAAAGAAGTCATATTATATTTTCTCTGTCTACACAAGACTGAATTACAAAAAAAAGATGGCGAACCTTATACTCTGAAAGTGTATCTTCCATATAAGAGAAACGTGAATTCTGATCGAGTAAAACACATCTTTGATATACATGCGTTGGATGTCAATTCTTTAAGAGCCGGCTGTATACCTTTGATAGATCTGTGTACGAAAGCTCGGATACAGTTTATCAACTTCAAAAACTATTCGGTCCATATGTTTAGAAATGGTTTTATAACCTCAAATTTGAATTATCATGTTTTACAGTTAACAAAACATTCATTCATAGAATGTGTTTACACCTTTACAGTATTGTTTTTTTTCTGGCAATTCTTTTTCAAATCCATCCCGACTCATTCGCAATTATTTTACGAGTGTGAAACACTGAATTATACGACACTGTCAACGAATAATTATTGCGAAGAAGACCTATTCGACGCGTACGTAAGTCTTTACCGACACAGGTTTGACGAAATTGCTGCGCATATACACGCAATAACCCAGAACGTCATTCAACACGAATCCAATCTGGACGCCGTATGCAATCATTTAACGCCATCAATGATTCGATTGAGACGCGACTACAGATATTTCGGGTATCATCTTATTCTAAAACTAAAGCTGTGTCATAAAAAAATATTTCATTTGCTCCCAAAGTGTGGGCTGCGTACAAAACAAGAATTAGACCTTTTTTTGACCCGGATCGATCAACATATTGATAGCATTTTTCCTGGCGATAGTTTACAAGACTTTATTCAATGTAATTTTAAGGTGTCTTATCGGAAAGAGTCCAAACGCTCACCTCAAAATAATGGATATCACGTAGCATCATCGAGTGCAGGTCCATATTTACGCGAATACTATCTGAAAGATTTTATTAGTCTATATGAAAGGTACAATTTACACTCCATGAAATGCGGAGTTGTCAGATTGTTAAATGCGGATTTAGATACAACTCTTTTAGTTTTGTCTGGAGCGTATGATACACTACTCCGGTTATACCCAATGTCAGAATTATTCCTTAAAAACGAAGAAACTGTGAAACCTATGCCAATATTCTTGAACTTGACCACAGATGATTTGAAACAGAAGATCAATTTCATTATCCCCGGCACACCTACATTACCAGAAACCTCATTCTTTAGCTTATTTCTCCCAAGCCAAGTTGATTTCTGCAGTCACGTGAAAAGCATTGCATCATCCGCTTCTTTTGAACGTTTGACTTGCAATGTGCAGTTTGCTCGGTTTGTCAGACAACGGATACTGGCGTTCATGCATTCGCACATGAACTATTTTACCAAATATAATTTACACGAAATTCACAACCCGAACTTGTTGGTCTACAATATTGTTTTAGATCTGGATTTATCAGTCGACGATTTTGCAGAATTGAGAAACTACAAGCGACTTAGAGACTTTTTGAACGACCAGATCGTGTCCATATTCATCAAAAAAGTGCTTACAGGATATTTCAATATCAGTGGCACAAGCGTGACTTGTTACAAGTCGGCGTGTCACAGCGAAGTAGCCGCAGCCGCGCTTGGTCAGCAGCCGCCCGCTGAGTGCGAGTGCGATCAGAAAATAGGAGTTCGCCTTTGTTTTAATCTTCCCCCGGCAATCGCTTTCAGAAAAGCTGACATTCCAAAATTAATCAACATGCTATTGCTGTATCATAACGCCGAAAATAACAATAATGAAATAGACATTTCGTCCGTTATTGATATAGGCGTGTACCACCGAAAACAGTCTTCACTACGCCTTCCGTTCTCCGCAAAAGATAAAAGATTAGGTCGGATATTATTGCCATTTTTTATCGAACAACATAGTATAGTGGAAAGGAAGTTAGATTCGGATAATCTGTTTGATTACTTGTGGAAATACATTCAGCCCTACAATGGAATGATACACGCTGATTTACATGCCCCGTCAGATACCGTCAATGTGATAGATGTAACAGAACTGACTGATTACAGTTTCAATAAAGAATTGGAATATTTTGTGCAAGATTACACCATTTCCAACGGATTTCAAAACATACTTTTGGAAAAAACCGAGCAGATTTGTCAGAAATGTAGAGAAGGGTTTAAAGATTACGTGAATGGCGTCTACCCCAATAAGATTTCAATGGACACTAAAATAACCTGTGACATCGAGCAAAGGACCTCGTACTGTGTTCTCGTACGACTAAAAGACGGACACGTAAATTTTAATTTTTGTTTATTGCGAAATCATTCAAAACCATGCGTGTACACGGTTTTAGTGCGCGTGATCGCCAAGTCGGTACTGGAATATTATCTTTACATGAACTGTTTTTCATCACATTGCAATAATAACAGAACCACGTTTTTGGCCAAGCTGTGATCATCACAAGAAAGATGGTTTGATTATACCCTAATCATTACACGTAAATCGAACCTATGGTAATTACAGGACGATTTGAAAAGTAATGAGATAGCTTCATCAGCTAATAATAAAGAGGGTGGTACTGTAAGTGTTGTATGACGTCAATGGCGGCAACGAGAATTATGGAAAATATCTACAACAAAAGTAATAAAAAAGGATAGTATTGCGATATCGCCTTTCTGCCGCAAAACGACGATCTCCGCTACATTCCGATCGGAATGTCGAATTCTCTAACGAGGCACTAGCTCATGGAGAGGTTGGTGAAGATGGTGCCCCCCCCCTCATGACAACACCCTATCGGGGGGTAAGGGTGGTTGCTACCATTTGTTACGGGATGTAGATGTAATCGATCAAACGCACCCATTTTTCAGTCTGAATTACGGGTTCTTTTTGCAACCATGCAGGTTAATGACAACTCAGGTAATATCTATGTTATATCGTATGAACTTATGAATATTGATAAGAGATATACCACACTGGGGATCTTGTATAAGAATATTGAATATGAAGAAAATCATATCGCATTTCTAATCGCAGAAAATACTGACAAAGATTTGTACCCACTAACTCTCTCTTGTAAGTATGAATTTAAAGGAAACTCGCCCTGGAATATTTTTGACATTTCCAAGGATGATAGCCAGGTAATGGAAACCATTAGGAAAAAGGCTTTGTTCAGTTGCCACGGAGCCATGTACAAGAAAAACGGCGTTGGATTGCCGTCGCTATTCACAGAGACGCGTGTCAAATGGAAAAGTAACGCGTCAATGATGGTAGATTACTTCATATTTACAAACCCACAAGTACCCAGGGACCTGTTGCATTTGAACATACATTTCATTATTGACGCGCCTTCAATAGAGTTACCCATTAACTGGTCTTTAACAGATAATGGAAACCCGAAAAGTCATTTCATCAAAATGCTGAACTCATCTGGAATTTGGAAAACTCTAGCGTGTACACAAGATTCTGATTACATCAAAATCATTGACCTAACCTCTATTAAAGGGGAGGTGACCGGACCTTTATGCGACTGGGTGATGGAAAATAAGACATTACATATTCCGAGAATCTCTGATGTCATTATATTGCCCCCTACGAAAGCGATATCGAATTTCTGTGTACTACTACACCACATCCCATTCACTAAATACACTCGCATGTATGAAACAGTTTCCATGACATTGATTTATACTCCATTCTGGAGAATATGCATGGCAAATGAATACGCAAGAGTAATGGAAACTTTATTACGGGAACAGACTTATTTTGACAGCGTTCCATCGTACGTTGAGCACAAGCCGAAATCAATTGGACATGTCCACTTTCATGCCGAACACGCTTTTTTTGCTGACGGTAAACCGTTTATCATCGCTGGATTATGCGTGAACTCGCAGTACACGACCGGTTATCGTCTTCCTGACGTCCGGTGTATTGACCCATCGACAAATGTGGTTCATTTTGCAATTCTAACTACAATTTATGAATATTTATTGTCTATAAAATCAACGTCACAGCGATTCACAATCTACTATTTTGAAAGGAGTCTGTCTGAATTATTGAGCCGGCCGCGGTATGATTTAACAGACGTAAACCATTCCATCGCCTATGAAATCAAAAAGATCATTGCTAAATGCAGTGGCCTAATTCAACTACGTTACACGGAGCAACGCACATCGGGAATATTTAGTGAAATAAGAGATGCAATTTACCAAAGTAAAAAATGTCACATTCTCTATTCGAATTTATACAAAAATCACGCTAATGGTCTTGTGCACATCGACCCTGCCGTTAAGAAGAAAAAAATTATCGAAAATTCACTGATTTTTCAAGTGGATTTCGTCAGTTTTTACCCGACCATCTTAAATTGCTTTGTTCATTACAAACATGAAAGAAAACTTCAACAATTGATGTGCACTAGGTCGAAATCTTCAGACGACGTTTACAGCAAGGTCGTGAAAAACGTAATGGTCTCAATGTGCGGCAACTTAAAATTCGAGGACTGCATACAACATAGAATCATGATCGAGCAGGGCATGTTCATTTTACATGAATTAGTCGTTTTTCTGCAGACGGAGATGTTCGAATGTCAAATTATATTGCTTCAGGTCGACGGTGTAATAGTGACTTGTAAATCTAGTCCTTTCGAGTCGGCTGATCAGCTCACTAACGCTTTTTACCACTACCTGGAAGGAAAGTTTACCAACATCCCGACTTCTCTCTCTCATAATATGAAACTCAAATTAAACGGACCATTTTGCTTAGGATTGTTTCACAACATAAATTCCTATATACTTGCAAATGAACACAAAGAGGTTTTGTTTTGCGGTATCAGGAGTAAAACAATGTCAAATATCGAATGGCAATGGATTCGGAAATCATTGACCGATTTTGTAGATTGTAGATTATCAGGTCGCACATTAACAATCGATTTTGCCGACATCGCTGCTCACATACAGAGTTCCAATGATTTACAAGAGTTTGCCATCGAGGATTTTCAAATCAATCCCAGATATAACAAGGCCTCGCTAATGAGGGACATTTTCTCGATAGGACATCTGTCCGATACCATGACCCAGTTGAATTTCTTGTTCATAAATTCACAGGAAAAAAGACGGTTCGTTAAATATCAACAGGTGCGAACGAAATTGCAACAGAATATTTGGGATTTAACGTTTTGTTCAATGAGATTTCTAACTAACATAGGCGAACCTGGAGAATACACTTGCATAGACTGTTACGATGTAAAATTTCTTTCCATTGACAAATTGTTTTACTTTTCAAACATATGCAAGTTTTTACAAAATATTTTTGGCGGCTCAAACCCTTTGTTAAAATTCAAAAATGTAAATTACAAATTTGAGAACTGTAAAGCAGACGGATTGGTCCACATCAGTGAAGATGACGATCCTTGATTGGTTTTAGCATGTCGCCTGTATTGATGTAGAAAATCAGGACTGACAAAGGGTGGCTGTGATATTAAATAAATGTATCGAAAAACCAGCGTTTATCTTTTTTAGAGTCATTCCACTGTCTAATAGGCATACTCCGTTGAAGAATCAGAGACGTATAATTCCAACTCTTCGTCATGTGGTTCTAGAAGAACTTCGCCATGTGGTTCCAGAAGAACCTGGGACTTTGTTGACTTTTTTTTCTTCTCCAGTTGAGTTGCCTTTTTGGCTTCTGCTTTCTTAATTCGTTGCTTATCGACATCCTTTACATATTTGACTGATTTTGACGTGGAACTCAAGCCAAGCGTGCTTTTCGTATCTAGAGAGTTAATTTGCCCTTCGTTAAACTTTGCAATGGCTTTATAGATATAAGCCAGTAGCTTTTTCTTCCCAACGAACACGTCCTTGGAACACATACTCCATAGGACGGAATTAATCGATTCGTTTGCATTTTGAGTTTGACCTCCGAGACACTTAGACAGAATTTTTTCGGAGCATAATTTGTCATTAAACTGAGTTTCGATCGCATCAAACACATCCTCGTCTAAATATTTATTTATCACGTCCTTGTTGTACTGCGACAGATCTCCACTTTCAACGGATTTAAGATAATGACACGTGGAAGGATCGCATAGGTCGTGACGAGGTACGTCTAGTGTCATGTGACGTATAATCGCCTTTGTCGAACGTTGCATGCCGGCTAAGTTTCCAATATTCTCCTTGATCATTTTCAGATACATATTTTTCAAGTATTCTATGGTCTTCTTAGTCATCCTTCCCATATTGCTACATCCGACGTCGTCGCCGCCAATCGGAGATTTAAGTCGATTTTGTTTTTTCACTATGCTGTTCAATAACCTATATACCCTCTTAGCTATGTGGTTTATGCATTCGGACTTTTCGACGGGTTTCTCGTATCCATAAGGCGCATTCTTCTGAATCTCTTTATACGCGACAGTGTCGCCATCTGAAACAATCTCAGTGTATCTCAGACCAGTCCTGTCGATAGAGTTATTAAATAACTTTTTGACCGCCGCCTGCTCCATTTTAATGCCAGCACTGGGATTGAAATTTC
>NMRB01000198.1:368863-386798 GCA_002633025.1 Notospermus geniculatus
GTCGCGATTTGGGCTTGAGACGGGGTTGCGGTCCCTTGCGATCGCCTTATATGGCAATCGGAAGTCCTTATAAGGTAACCGCAAGGGAACGCAACCGCGTCTCAAGGCAAAATCGCGACAGTGGATCACCCGCTTGAGGCGGTCGCAGGCAACGTGAAATTGACCATAGTTCAGTCTGCGGCGAAAACCTTGTAGCTGATCCACTGCTACGGTCCGCGATCCCAGGCGAGACGGCAGATCAGGTTGTAACCTGGTCGTGAGTTCGCCTGCGACCGCCTGCGGCGAAAAATCGGGACAGTGGATCACGGCCTTAAAAGAGACTTGACTGGAGGCTGACCAAAATTTTCACGCTCTCTCAGAAAACTTAAGATAAGTCAAATTGAGTCGAACCAACACAGGAAAACATAAATAATAGCATATGTAATTTTACAGAAAGTGCTGGGGACCCTGCTGCAGGCATTTTCTGTAAAATTATTACAATGATTTCTAACAGTGATCGGGTTCGAACGCGGTTAAATGATGCGACCAAATTCTGTGAATGAAATATTTAAAACATCATCGTCATTATCATATTGGTCGTATACTTTAGAAAGTGGGCCATTTCTCATTAAAATTTGGTCGCCCCTTTGATATCCAAACTGTAAGATGAAATCCAAGTACTTTATTGCCACGCGCGGGTCAAGATCTTCATTTTTCATCGATCTCGACTTGATGACACCTGCCTTTATATCTGAGTTGATTTTGTCAAATAGAGTTTGCACGAACTGTATTGGGGTTAAATTTTCATTGATTTTTGATTCCATTCCACAAGATTCTTCCTCCTTTACTAGACTGTAGGCAGTGCGTAAAGAGGTGTCGTTAAATTTGACAACCGGTCGAAGATTTTTAAATTTTTCAAACGAAATAATGTCGTTTGAATTAAAAAACGCGACGATCTTCCTCTTTTCAGACGGAGAGATCCTACCTTCGAAATCTTCACCCCCTATGATGTCTAAGGACATTCGATAGATATTTTTTAGTGTACAATTTTCAGTATTATTCTTGACGTAGTGCGTCATGAATACATGCGTCATGACATCGCTGTCAATTCTGTATAAAGCGTAAAAGTCCATTTCGCGCGGAGTTGAGAGGTCCATTCTTCGTTCATTTATTAAAAAAGAAAAACGAAACGTTTAAATAATAACTTGCCTAGTACATCATTTTAATTACTGGTTTCTTTTTCCGGATGATGCGTTTCTTGAATGTCCGATAGTACTGAAAGTTTCTCGTGATCGGACATTTATCGAGTAAGTCCTGATCGTAAATCAAGAATATACAACAAGGTAACTCTAAGAGGTAACGCCCGGAATTGGTTAGGAATCTTGCTTTTCCGAACGTGCTGAGACAATTCGGACAGATCCCTCCACTGACACGAGCATTTTTATTCCTATAATCGTTTCGAATCCAGAAGTATTTTTGTGAAATGAATCTTACCAGAATGTGATAAAACTTCAACAAGTTTTTTTCCCGATTTTGCCATAGATATCGAAATCTCATTTTTGATCGTAGGAAATGCGCGCAAAGGTTATGTTTACTCATAAGTTGTATGCACTTCTCTACATCGGGAGGTAGAGATTTTTCAAATTCATCTGGCTCGCATTCCTGAAACATATTTGTGAGATATGGGTTAGGTTTGTCGTCACATAAAAGAATGGTCATCAACATTTTTTAGTCCATTGTTTCAAATTACCATTGGTTTGCAATGAAGGGTGGCAGGTCAACCATCCTTATCATGGGTGCGTGAGAGGGTATGCGCATGTGCGTCAGAGAGATTCCTTTTACCTCGAGAGGGTGGACCTGTTATGGAACGGTGGTTTAACCACATGGTTCCCATACAACTACTATAAAAATGAATGACATTCTCTCTCTCGGACAAGACGATGGCAGTTATATTTGATGTGAACAGGTGTAATTTGAAAGCACATGATAGTGACAGAAATCAAGCTGTCGAATACAACACGTATATGCTTTTAACTTACATTCATTTTCAATATGTCAAGATCACTGGACAGTACAATAAAGCTGCAATATCATTTGAAATTTGCAAAAAACATCTCCAAGACTGGGTTACGATTTATTCCAAGTTAACCAGTGGTCTCTTTCGAGAATGGAAAACAGTGAATAAACAACAACTCTTTAGAGCTGTTGTAAGTATGGTCTGCTGCGGGACATTCACTGACATTGGAAAAACCGACTTTTACTTGTTAGACTTGGAACATCTGTTTTACTATGATGATTGCATGTTTCAGCTCGTTCCGATAAATAAACATCTCATCAAATTTTATATCCCGATGATCTTGCAATTTAGCATGTTTTACTTGAGCCCGTACTTTGTAGTAGACATATTACTCGATCTACAACAAAAAGTGAAGCAGGCGCGATATCAGTTGGGTCTATCACTTTATAGCGCGCTCAACAAAAGATTGGATCATCTTTTGTATAAATTCCACGCGTTTAACCGACCAACGACAAGCCCATCAACAAACGAGTTTCTGGATGATTTTTATCACCTTAAATGGAATGTCATTGCAATGAGAGGGAAATATCAGTTCCCGTCTTACTTTCAACGCAATTACAGAATTCAATTATCTGGCCGGTCTAGTAACAAAAAAATGATCGACGTGAAAAGCACTCAAATTCATCCAATCTCTCTGATTCCACTGTATCAACTGGTTCATATTTATCATACGTTTATACAGAGCATGCACGTACCGGGGTACGGCGTATATAAGAGTAAAAACAAAACAAAGGACATATATGTATCTAAAACAAAGAATTTTCGTAAGCGAAAACGCGTGGAAAGCGATTTCAATTTGATCGGGGTCTGTGATCAATCCTTCGTAGATTTTTTACCGGACAATGACTGCAGACAATGTTGTGAGGTTTTTGAAAATTCTACCCGCTCGCAGAAGCAATTTCCTGGGGTAAAGGGTGAGAAATATCAACTGCACGTTGCTGACAAAAATCTACTCACTTTGGTAATTGTTATTTATAATGCACTACCACTGAGCTCATTCCTGCACATCCCGCTGGACGAATCAAAATCTAAATCCGATGATGATTTTCGGATGGAGTATAGCAATCATTTAACCCGAGTTTTCAACTATAATTCTATAGTACACGACAGCATACTCAAGCCATGTCTCTGTCAAAAGGATTTTTATGCGGACGTTTATGATTTAAAGGTCCAGGAAGACTTGAGTCACTTGCAATGGAAGCGGTTCGAGTCTGAGAAATTGAATAGATCACTGATACATATCGACACCGTATTGGACGAAAGATGTTACAGTCTCGATTCTGGGGAAAGGAAATTGTTTTTTAGCAACGCTATAGTGAAAAATAAAGTGGTAAATTTGTTCTTATTGACCCCCGACAATGCGAAAATGAATTTTATCGAAGCCATTCACGCGCCCAAAAATGAAAGGTTTGTCAAACGTAAGCTCGTCATCGCCGCGCCCATCAAAGCCGTGGTGAGCAGATATAAAGGTTATGGCATTTCTTTGAACTCCGTTAACTGTAACATCGATTCTAATGTACTATCGTTATGTATGGTCGTTTCAGAGTTGATTCGAGCACCATACGAGGTTATACCCGGTTTCAAACCGGTCCGGGTGTTTTTCCCGGGGGTAGTCTGTAACGTATGCACTTCCGTGGACCTTCATGGAATCGTAAACCAACCGACGTGTAGATTAAATTACACTAAGACAGGAGTGTGTCGGAGAGTTCTCAATTTCCCCGCATGTTCAGTGAAGCAATCTGTTAGCAGAGAAGAAAAAGACAAATTTTACTTGCAAAATCTACATCCGCTCGATGAAAGTAAACTATTGTTGAATTTTCAGTACCACAAATGCATGACCGTGAATGCTTCGAAAGTATTCAACAACCAGCTCAAAATATGCTTGAGAAAGGAATTTCACAGACTGTTGAATAATGATTCTCACGTATCCGAAATTTCCCTTTCAAAAAATGACGTTAAAACATTTTTTGAGAAAGTTAACATCTCTCTTTTGACACCATGTCATAGCAAATTTATAGACCTCTTGGTAGATCTGTCGCCGCAAGAAGAAATACATCGCGTTAAAGAAATCTTTACATTCTCTCGAGCGATATACGCAAATGCCACTTCGTTTGCATCACTCAAAGTTCCAGACTCTCAAACGGACAATGTCTTGTTGAGAAAATATCAAAACACCCACGTTATACCCAAACAGTTACTGATTCGTTTGAACGATGTAAGATCACTCGATCTGGGCGGTTATCAGAAATTTATCACCAATGAGAATTGTCGCAGCAAAGAGTATGCACCCTGGTTTTATGCAACACGGTCATTTAATACTGTGTATCAATGCGTCTTCTTACCATTCTCAAAAGATTCAAACGGTGGTCTCACACTCCCTCACAAAGACTTTTTTATTCGAATCATCGACAGGTATCTCGAAAAATGGAAAAAGTACAATGATAGTGATTGTCATCTTTTGTTTTCGGCAATAAGAGAATTCATAAGCCATTTACCAAATGAATCTCCGCAGCGGACCGAAACACTAAGCCCTATGCCAGCTACCAAAAAGCAGTAAAAGCGGATGTACATGTACATGTACTTATCTATTGTACAAAAAAATTTTGAAAAGTGTCTTCAGTTACTCATATGGATGGTGAATTACCATTCAAATCCTATGGTCTTTTTGCTACTGTTGAAACAATGCGTCAGTTATACTTTTCATTATACAGTTTGATAAGAATATCTCCGTGACATGGTAAAGGATGACACCAACAGGCCAGACTCTTTCCACTAAGCTCGTGTAAATATTCCATTAGATGTGCTCTCGCGTACATCTCATATTTACGTAAGCTCTCTGCCCTGCTGTAAAATGGCAGCGTGAAAGGGTTTCCCCACTTATTGTCCTCGGGTTTTGCAGTGTCCACATACCTTTCCAAATTCCGACCTATGTACACATGATCGTCGTATTCTAACCACTGTTTCAGATTTCTAAACCCAATCTTTCTGATATTCACAACTCGTAGCGTTACTTCCCTTCCAGTCATCACGCGTCCTATGGAACCAACGGTAGCCACGATGTGAAATGTGAAAGTAAGTCGGGACGCCTACCTGTGCTTTTTTCGCGCCTTTTTCAAAAGATACTAGCAACACCTAAGGAAAAAATCGTCGTTTATAAAGCTCCTCGAATCATTCTGTTACCACACCGATATACCACCTGAAGGAGTTTCTTTAAACATTCCTTTTCATTATTAGGACCAAACCCACCAATACCATAAGAAACGTATGAAGGTATTATACATCAGGTGGTTGTTAAGGTGTGGTAACTGAAATAACCACGGGGTGTTAAACCCAGCTACATGTATATAAGAAGTTTGTCGGTGACATCGTTTCATTGTTCACCATGGAGCCGATCACGCATTATACTACAACGAGAAATAGGGCTGGCGATTGGAAATGTCGTGACGATTCTTATCATAGTTCTATTCCAAGAACTTACGATACGCCTGCTGTTACAGATGCCGCATATTCGACTCCCACTTACAGGACCTATAGATCGAGACCTAAACCATCGTATGTTCAATTCAACGAGGCTAAATATGAAAAACTAGATCACAAATTATCAAAAATCGCCAGTAAATTAGAGCGATTATCCCCCGACGTTGAAAAGATAACGAAAATGTTGAAGAGACTAAATCTCAGAATGAGAGATCTCGGTGAATCGATGCGAAAGCAACAGAAACGAAAAACCCCAACTTCCGATGATACGCAGGTACCACACAAACGGCTCAAGTTGACGAATTCTACAGGATCCGATCCTGACGATCGTAAGTGTAAGAATTCTACCCGCGTAATTGCTTCTTCGGATTCATCTGGTGAGGAAGAAGGACTATGTAGTCAATCTGAATGCGACCTATCGGAAGCCCCGGAAAACTGATAACGAGAGATGTACGTCGGTCTAGCCTGGTTCCCTGGCCACCGTCGAGATGGCGCTGCGTAGACAATGGCCAGGCAGCAGCCGTTGCTTTCCCCTTGAAATCCGGAGATTCATAGCGTCAATTAATCTGACAAATGAAAAGGTCGAATTTTGGAATAATTATAGAGAAAACTACGGATTTAGATAACTTATACTAGATACATACAAGACTGGTCAAAAGAACGAGCATTTATGAACTATTTATGAATTTGAAGTATTTTTTTACTTGGTCGAATCGATTACTAAGAATGTTAGAGTGGCTTGGTCCCAGTGTAGTGACGTCGCTTCTCAAGCCTGGCCTCTAGACTGGTCCCCTGTCGTAGTTCTCGCTTGACTACTGTAGTAGTGGAGGAACGGAGCGGTACGACAGGGGACCAGGCTACAAACGGCCGTGAACACTGAGAGACGAGTTATACGTGTACATCCAAATATTCAGCATTACATATGTCTTTAAAACGGCAAAATGCTGAACGCATGTAAGCGTTACCATAATAATGTTTTGCGTATTACGTGTTACATTTTAAGTGAATAAATTTTTGCATTTCAATTATATTTGCTTTGTGTGTTATCGATTGTTGTACTGCAAAATATCAGAATTAGGCCTACTTTGTCAATGGAAAAATGTCAGTAAAAGTAAATCAGTTTAATATCGTAGCACCTCAAAGAGGCGCGTATCACACATTAAGATGATAAGAACAGATACTTTTATCTCTCGGGTTGGTTAACCACCACCCTATTTATTTAAATATACAAATTAATCATCATACATTATTACAACTATGGCATGCAATGAGTAAGTAACAGATACTCCACTTTGATCTTAGCCAATAGGCCGAGAAGCGATACGGTTTCGGGGGTTCGAATCTGATTACTACCAAACCGAGCAGAACAATTTCATGGGCACGTACCTTCAACGTTGATTTTACTTTCCGAGGCTTCGCGTAGGTGGCAGCACCTGCTAAAAGGTCAGACAGAGAAGCCCATTTTCGTCTGCAACTGCAATACGGAATGACAAACGCGACATGCACGCCGTCGCTCGCATAGTAGCCTAGCGTAACATGGAAAACATCCAAAATTTTGTTTAGAAGCAGCCAATTATGAAGGGATTAACACGTTTAACCCTTTAATTGTCAAGGAGACAATCAAGGAAACCAGACGCCAATGTCTGACCAGGGCCTGGGACGGCAGGGCCTAGCTCATTACCACGTCTAGGCGCTGCCTTGATGTAAGCAGGAAGGGTATCTGATTACAGGGCTGCGTTTTTTGGATTGTTTATTCAAAATGTCACTTGTTACAGGCGATCAGGACAAGTTTTATCGGGAGCAAGGGAGAGGGTATTTGCTGAGGGGTGATTCTATTCTTTGTTCGTTTATGATGGGCCGATCCTGGAGGTACTGCAATACCAGGCCAACCCGTGGCGAGAGCGGAGCAAGCCCCTGACATCTCGCCGAGGTCCAAAAACCAGTTTAATATCGTAGCACCTCAATGAGGCGCGTATCAGATATTAAGCTGATAAGAACAGATACTACACTTTGATCTTAGCCAATAGGCCGAGAAGCGATACGGTTTCGGGGTTCGAATCTGATTACTACCAAACCGAGCAGAACAATTTCATGGGCACGTACCTTCAACGTTTATTACTTTCCGAGGCTTCGCGTAGGTGGCAGCACCTGCTAAAAGGTCAGACAGAGAAGCGCGTGTCCTGGGAACAAATGATCCAATTGTTACAATCTAATCTCTGGTGATTGGTTTAATCTCTGGTGATTTGGTTTCTATACCCATGCACCTTAAAGTGTTTTACTGGGGGACAATGGGGGACACTTTTTACTACTAAATCGGCGCTACGCTACCTCCGCTAACTACCGCTGACTACCGCCGCGTGACTACCGCTAAGTCATGAAGAGACAAGATAATAATATTTTACATCTTTTATTGATAATAAATGAATACATGCATTGCGGGATAAACCCAGTGTGGTTATATGCCATGTTACAATCATACAAGCGGTCACTTGTTCCCCATTTGACCTTGACAATACAAATACAGCCCCCCCCCCCCCTCACCCCGCTATTACGAACCCTTTGTGGTCCAAGGGTTAACTTCATACCAACGCGGTCCCAAAATTTCATGACATGTGTGTAAATCCTCGCTATTACGATGTTTTTTCTGTTGTTTGTGTCCAAGCATCTCGAAAGTTTACCGCGTCCTTGAAAACATAAGAGGATTGTTCGTTGCAAAACGTGCCGTCCGGAAATGACCACACGCGGTTTCTGAACAGAGTATAGGGTCGTGCGGACTCCCTTCTCGGTTTATCTCCTCTCTTCGGAAGCTTCGGCATCATGCCTGGTACAAAAGATTCATCCCTTCCATCATTCGTATCGGTATCGGGTGATAGGGACTTTTCCTTGGATTGCCTGGGACTTACGAGCTCGTCATCTTCCACGTCTATTGTCTCAGTTTCTCTCTCGAGTTTTTCCTTTGTATCGGCGGTCGATGTTTTCGTAATATGGGACTTTTTCCTTTCGAATGTTGTTCTCGAAATTGAGTTCACAGTTGGTGCTTTTGAGATTTCTTGCCCCGGGTATTCTGTTCGTAGACTATTTTCCTCGTCAAATCGTTCTGTATCAGTTTTGAGTTTGTGTGAAATGTCTCTCGATCTCGCCTGAGTTCTCCTGTGTTGCTGTTCATGTGAGCGTAACGCTCCGCGGTCATACTTCGGGAACTTCTTCCCACAATGATTACACGATATCACCCTAGAGAAATCTGGGCGTTCTAGTTGCACGCGTTTCATCATCTGGATTTTAGTGGCACAAACCTTTTTCTTGAGACCGACACGAAAAATCAATGCAATGCTGGTACTTTGAAATTGTCGAACTGCGATGAGAACTCACGTGAGATAGGCTACTAAAATCGAATACTTGAGTTCACATCAAACTGTTTCAACCAAACAACTGTAATTGCAGTATCTTGAGGACACCATATAATGCACTACATATACCACTCATTGCATGAGGTGACTCAGAGGTCAGACACATACCATCCGTTCAAAACTAAGGGACTATTGTCCGGTGGTCTGATGTGATGCAATGGGAGGTGGAAGGGGTGGCATCTATTTTAATATAACAATGGATTGCGAACCATTTGTGACATCATTTGAAAATTCATCTCGTCGGATTATGTGGTTACGCTGGTTCTGGCAAAGACACGGTTGGCGATTATTTAGCTGGAAAATATAATTTTCACCGGACGGCATTCGCAGATCCCCTGAAACGTGGAATCAGAGGTATGTTTGGTTTGACTGATGATCAATTGTGGGGGAGTTTGAAAGACGAGGTAGACCACTTCTGGAAGACGACTCCGAGAGACATAATGCAGAAAATTGGTTCGTTTGGGCGGCTTTTTTTCTCAGGATTCGTTGGTGATAAAGAAGGGTTATTTTGGATTGAAATATTTAAAAGAAACTATGACCCTGGTGTGTCGACAGTTATAACAGATTTACGATATCAAAATGAAATAGACGAGATCAAAAAGTTAGGAGGTACTATCATCCGTGTTGCGAGAAATTCCGTTAACCCTAATCTTAGTGAAGATTTGCACCTTTCCGAAAGAGCTGATGCATTAAAATGTGTAGATATTGTGATTCAAAATAACGGTTCTAAAAGTGAATTATTTGATAGAGTCGACGAAGTTATAACCAGTTTATCTTGAATGGACAGACAGACTCCAGCGAAAACGGGGGAATAAGTATGTTGACTTTTTGTGTCCCGAATCGCAAATAAAGGCCTATAAGCCGTGGCAAACCTTATTCACCAAATTGTCGTATGCCCATTATTTCCTTGTATGTACGAGCGCGTTTCCCGAACTTTACCGAATCATTCCAATGTTCTACAAAAAAATTCAAAAAAAAATTCATCTACTCAATAGGGTGAACAAGGGAGTGGTTGATCACCATACAGCAGTTGACCACCTGTTGAAATACCATTCTTTTCCAGTAGAATTTGGCCAGCGAAGAAATACCCGTCAATAGGGTGGCCGGCCACTGTATGGTGTTGTGAACTACTCTATGATTCACCGTATTTTCCTCTGCGTACGCTCGTGTTTCCCGAACACAGTAGAATAATTGCGAGGATTGATCTAAGAATTTCAAAACGTCATTCTACCTATCATTACCTTATAGGGCCTACCCTCATTGTTAACCTACAACAACCACCTTCAACATGTATTTAAATGATTTTCTCTTTTCTTTTTTAGCCATAATGACCCGTCCATCGCATCAGTCACAACCGAAGTTAATTTTCGATGCGAGAAGGCAAAATGTGGTCACTTCCAAAGAGGACGTCGATGGCCCAATACCTGAGCGTGTAAAAGAGGTTGCCAAAGAGATAGCAAGCGATGTTATAGGCCCACGTCGTGTCGATCGGAGGAGCAACTCCCGATCATGTAGCAAATATGCCCAAACTATGCGGCGTGTAGTCGTGGAGATTACTGAACGACACAGCATCCTCTTTGGCTGCATGACTAAAAAATTACAAATTACAGAAGCAAATGTTCTAAAAACGCTAACGAGTGTTTTCGAGGAATTATTTGTGGACAGGCACGTGAACTGGGGTCGGATCGTTGCTGTATATGCGTTTGGAGTTGCGGCTGTGGAATACTGTGAAAAGAGCGGAATGGCTCCGCGAATCGTTGACAAGATCATTGATTTCGTAGGTGACTATGTCGCCTCCTACCTTACTCCGTGGATTCATAAAAAAGGCGACGGTTGGGACGGATTTTGCCAACATTTCCAAGACGGAGAAGCTGCTCTGTGGTATGAAACGTTTCGGAGATTGTTGATCGTATATGAGGTATTTATCCGGCTTATAAATGTTTTCAATCAATTATGTCGTCTGTGACCCCACACGATAAAAGCTGACGCTGAAAAAAATGGTTTAAACATACTGATGTGCATCGAAGTTTGCATGTACTTTCACACCATTGCCTTGGGACATTGATAGTCGATCAAAATGATAAAGAAAGTTCGAAAGAAGTGACGTTAACAGCGTCGTCATAATCTGCAATGAGATCATCCATGAAGTCGGTACGCGTTATCGTGTACCGGTAAAATCAATACGACACTCCGTGAACGTATTCTCAGTTCCACTCTGGAATTATAGATGGCGCCAACGTCTCACTCAAGTTTGCAGCGCAAGTGTTGAGAGTCAGTTCGCTTGGGGGACAATAGAAACCTTCCAACTTCACTAGAGGTGTTCCGATATTCTTCATTGTAAAATTGCTGATACCTTTCAGTCAGCCGGTCGACCCTAGACCCCGAGATGACGCGGTGGTGATGGGTGTGTCTGTATTTCTTGTTCTTGTATTCATATTCATATTCAATAAATCCATGTTTCCACTGCATCATGCTCGTTTGTTTACATTTGTATTTCCGTTATGATGCGATGTAAGAAGATGCTCAAAAGAATTAAACCTTCTGGTCGTATGCACCAAGCGAGGATTATCTTGAACTCAGGCTGAGCCACAACTTTTCCATTGTCACCTCAAAAATAGAAAAGTTGTGGCTTCACTTGAGATCAAGATAATCTTCGTTTGGTGCATACCGCCCTCGGAGTCTAATGTGGAGTAGGGTAACCGAAAAATAGAGGGCAGCAGAATATAGAATACAGATTTCTTTATCATGTTTATTGAAATAAATAAATTAAATAAAAGTACAACATTAGCTGATAAAGCTATTATACAGACATTGGAAGGATAAGAATAACAACATAAAATAAGAAGTATCAAATGAATATAACAAGAGGAAGAACAGAAAAGAAGTTATTATAGATAATAGGCTATACATGTAGTGTGAACCGTGTAAAAGAGGTATAGGCCTAGTAGAAGTAGCACATCGATTCTGGTAACAACAACAGATAAAAACATGTTACATAATTATATGATATGAGACATGAGAATTAAGATTTACAAGCTGAGCATTTGCAAGCACTGTTGTACCAACCCTTTAAGTGTGTCTTTAATTGATTAATGCTGGTGCTACATCTTGCTTCATCAGAGAGGCTGTTCCAAACTACAGTTGCATGGTACCTAAAGGATTTATTACCGAAACGAACCGTATTATGCCTGGGTACCTCAAGCATATTGTTCCCCTTGAGTCTAGACACCTTCACAGTATGTTGTTGGTTAATAATTATAGCCTGAAACTTGTTGGGGTTTGCCTGCATGCTATTATACTTGAACCAGTCAGTAGCCTGAGAAAAAGGCGAAAGAAGGGTTTTAGTTTAATGGGAAATGCATTAGACAGCCAAACTTCGGAGGCGTATTCTGCAAAATCTGCCGCTTCAAAATCAATGTGATTTGCACAAAATGTACATTTTGATTGACTGAATTTGAAAACGTCATTAACCCATTTTTACAAATTTTTAATGGAACCTCGTCCCCAGTGTTTACGTTCGCATATCTGCACAGGTTTTGCATATGACTGGAGCACGGCTTTGCCTGGAGGCTAGATTCACTCTCTATGGAAGGTACCACCAAAAATGTAAACAAACCCCGCGAGCCATTTGCTTTAATGGACACCTCTGCCAGGAGGACAGCTCTCTATGAAGGACATCAGAGTTTATTCCCAAATTGATCACTTCTATTCATTTTGACCTCTGTAATCAGGACACCTCTCAATTAAGGCCAGCATTTGTCAGTTCCGAAGGTGTCCTTGGTTCCACTGTAATATCACCAGGAAGTGTATCTAATTCAGGAAAATACTTACAGTGGTAGATTGAGTCTACTCAATCAAACTCAGGTGAGATCGGGTTCCTTGTTCTGGAGCACGGATGACTATTGGCCTCGGGGACAGTGGCACCATCTACCCCTGAATTCTGATCAAAATAAAGCATAGTTTTAAGTACCTTTATAATGATGTGCAAAGTCTTCAGGGCATGGAACCCAGGACTGAACAGATGACACCGAATCTCCACCCTGTGCCCCATAATGATGTGCAAAGTCTTCAGGGCATGGAACCCAGGACTGAACAGATGACACCGAATCTCCACCTTGTGCCCCATCATTAAGGAAGTACATTTGTACATCATCGTCCCTAGATATTTTGAACAAGAGCTGACTGTCAGCAATGTTTTGGCATGTCTCCTGGCTTTTATATTGTCGCACCAGATATCAGGGTATGGAAATTGGGATGTTGGTAATCGGTAATCGTCAGGTGGGCAATAGACAACTCAGCAGTAGCGACACCTACATGTACCTCCAACCCCTTCCTGCACGAGGAGTAGGCCTTGTCATATGGTCACACGCAAAGCTGATAAAAATACATTCGGTTCTCTGACCTACCTCCAAGTTCTCCAAACTGGAGAAAGCTGTTTAGATCTGCCTTCTTCTCAGAAGCTGCGCACACCTGAAGTGAAAAATGGAAGATGATTTTTTGCTGGTACACTCTGTCCTCTCTCCAAGTATAATACAGGTGAGCTAGAATTCAAGCTCAGGTGAGATCGTGTTCTTATTGTGGAGCACAGTTCAGGAGACAGTGGCTGGTATTCATAAAAGGTACACTACAGGACAAAAGTTTGGAGCCACCCCTGAAAATTCCACTCATTTCCAATAAATCCTTTCTATCCTCAGGTCACTGCACCTCAGGCTATTGATACATGTACCTGTCTGTTTTTGGGCGGATATGTAACTGATGCATCTTCAGGCCAAGTTAGGTTGGTTTAATGCTAGTATTTTGGGCACTGACACCATTTTTAAAAGGAATGAATTCATTTCAATTGATTTCTCAATTGCAGTGTGCTGCCCTCTTTTGAAAGGGTCGCAGACACAAAAATACAGTGTAATGGTAAAAAAACCAACCAGAGACTTGGCCCGAAGATGGATCAGTTGCATCTCCATCCAGACTGAGATATCAACAGGCCTAGTCATATGGACACATCCCAGCCGAAGAAATACATTCAGTTCTAAAATACACGAACCTGAATTTGCTCCTCTGACCTACCTCCAAGTCCTCCAAACTAGAGAACGTTGTTCAGACAAATCTGGCTGCACCAATCCTCCTGGGTATGTACCCGTGATGAATCACCCTCGCAGATGGACACGGGAGTCCTCGCTGCTTGATGACTGGGCTGGAGGCTGTGGGCGAATAAGAACAACGTGAACATTTCGCCTGTCAACACAATGCCTGATTAAAGTGAGAATGATGCAAAAGGTTTCTTGATTGAGGCAAAACATGTTTCTAGTGAGCAAAAGCATATTTGCATGTCACTGGTTTTTTATGCGACTGCGACCTAACAAAACTTGTATTTCATCAGACTCGATCTGAATGGCATCTGAATTCCACTGGGATCTGCTTTAGAAAGAGGATTCGACTTACCGAGATTGATCTAATACCAATGTCCGACCTAAAGATGGCGACGTTGCAGCTTCTCGGTGACAGGAATATCTGAAGCAACTTCCTGAAATGCAGACACATTCTATGAGGTGAAAAACTGTCCACATCAGATTATTCAGGCAAGAGGGTTATATCCAAGGTACACCGAACTTTCTAGGCCCATTGCATAGCACACCTGAACTGATGCAGCATATTGCACCCCCCCCCCCCAAATCAGTGGCCTGTCAGTTGAAATCTAAGCTATTGTGTCCCATTTGGCTGTCTTCACTCTAACACACTGGCATCTGAGCTCTTACAACTGCTGGGCAATGCCTCATTGATCTGTTCAACGGCTAACCCTTTCTCCAATGTTCGGGAAGAAAAATCAGAGAACACTGGACCTTTCCCATCTGATACCCAGGCCACAGTTTGCATCACACTGAAATATTTAGCATCACATAGTACATGTAGGATAACACCAGGAGTACCTTCCTCAAGGGCCTTTTGAATAAAAACACAAAGACTGGAATGCATCTGTAGTAGATAATGTAACCCACAGAGCTTAAAAAAGCCTTCAGGGACATTCTTTCATGTTATCTCTAACTGATCTGAAAGTCTCACTCTGACACTTTATGTCTATGACATTAATATATGTACTGGAAAATGTTGTGGATAAAAATTTGATTTCTCTCAAAATAGGCCCTTCGTCCGATAGGTTTTTACATGCCTATGTGCATTGTCAATGTATGCGTACCCGATCAGATTCCATTCCCAACTCCTCAACACACCAGTGGTGACAGTACAGGCCAGGATGACGCTGCTTCAACAAACTCTGGTTCTGTGTGAACTGGTTCCGGGACATGGGAGGTACATTGTAGAAGGGTCAGCCTGAAAACAATGGATAATTATTTCTTCCTGTGCAATCACTAGATTTGCTGAAAGTGGTTGTCAGATGGCGTGTAAATTGTGAACAGTGGCACAGTACATGCATCCTAGTCAACAGCTTTGACTCAAAATCAAAGTGGAGAAATACTTACATTGTACCTTGCATGGTATCGTGCAACAGGTGGGAACTTTCCTGGGATTTAAGTAACTCCTTTCGGTGCTTCACGTCACATGTTTTACAGATGTCGATAGCTGAAACATACAAGTAGATGAAATGAATGACGATATTTATCAAACCATCAGGCATGTCATGTCACTGACTTAGAATAGACCTTTTCCTCATATTGATTCGACTCATTGATGGTATTGCTCTGGCAAGTTAATGGGTCATATGAATGAAGACTACCGGTAGTGAATGATTTTTATACTTGAATTATACAATACAAATGCACTAGGCCTAGGCAATGCTGTACAAATCTGAAGTAAAAACACTTGCTAGTCTTTATTCATATCATGATATGGCCCATTCACTCAGATTGTACAAGTCTCATTCATGACTCGATGTGAGACTATGTGAAGATACCTCAAACATGTCAGAAACATACAGTCTGAGGCCTACTCAGGCCAAATCATTGGAAGTGCACCGAGTCAATGGAGTGTGTACATCATGCATACACGCACGTGTGTGTACCGTAGATGAAATAGGCCCCTATAGACCGAGGCGCAATAAATTTGCCTCCAACTGCGACCAGAGGCGTCAAACGCTATAAAATTAATTTTTCACAACAACGTGACCATATCAATATTTGTGAGTGTGGGAGGAGTTAGTAAAACCTTCCTGAAATGAATTTGGAACATTTTACAATCGCGTATTTCATGATTTTTTCGTATCATGCCAATCGACTGCCATTTTGTTGTTATCGTCGTTTACGTTCAGGATATACTCTGCCAACGCGGTAGGCCTACCTGGTTCCCTGCCTGTCTGCCCTGGGCGTCCGACGGCTGGCACTGGCTGTCGGAAAGAATTATGATGAGATAATGTTGAGAATGAGAATTCTAAAAATATATTTGAACATTTCGAGTGATAAAATTTAGTCTTTCATATCTTGGACGCAACTACACCGTTTTCGCAACTCACAGCGATCGCAGCGCCCCTAGCAAGTTCCGGTCACATTTCCCAGGCACTGTAGACTGGTGTCCTGTCTTTGTCCAGGTACGATGTATCCTCGCCACCAGGAGTAAGGTAACCTCGCGACTAGGAATTTTGAGGCGTAGCCTATGTTAAACTGGTGTCAAGTCGGAGAGTGTTGCTGTAGATCAGTGTTCCCCAACAACAGACGCAACCTTGAATGGTTACCGGTATTGTTGGGTTAGTCGCCGCCTAATCCGCCAGGAGGGGAGGGGTGAAATGGGAAAAACACAGAAAATGTGGGGAACACTAATGGACGTAGGATCTAACCTCCCCGAGGATTGTCGCGCTAGGCCCAGAGACTAGGCTACCTATAGAGACTGGGCTGCTTGGTGTGTCGGATGTTAGCAGTACCGGTATTTGAACCCCTAGCTAGGCCTACTTATCGGATATGAATTAGGCCCCTAAACAAAAGTCCTTCTCCCTAGGGGGCCTACCAGGAATCAGAGGCCATCAACAGGACGGACGAAGTCGGGCGTTTTTCTGGATCGTAACCTTATTATAGAACGATAGATGGCGCCACCCCGAGCATTCGGGTCGTTCGATAGACCATCTATCCGGTGTAATAGAACCAAATGTCCTCCGATATGCGACGTCCCCGGACAATGCATCGAACTGGACTGTCTGAAGAGTCCGAGACCCTTAATCACGTGACAGACAATGCAGGGGACATCGGGAAGACGTGATCGTTGCTTCTATCGCACCTAACAGTGGGCGTATGGAAGGGGATGCATTAGATTCGAGAACGCAGGTGTAACATCTGCCAGTGTTCCCCATATGCGAGTGTTTCCCTACTATTGTCTGACGGAATAAGCTGCGACTTGACAATATGAGGGAAACACTCGCATATGGGGAACACAGACAGATATAACCACGGGAAGATGGACGGGTTTCTCTGCGAGCCCCTGTACGCCGCAATTAATTCACTCGAACGACAGAAGGGGGACACTCTCAGCTGGGGAACATTCTTTACTGTTACACCTATATTACTTATGAGAACATCGAGCCACCTCTCGTCGATGTAGAGGTCTCGCCAGATGGGCCGAAACGACAGTGCAAACGTCCGTCCGTCCTTTTCCTCTACCACCACTGTCAGGATGTCCTCTTGGCAGTGGAACGAAAGGGAGGGACGGACGTCTGCGCTGTCGTTTCGGGTGCACTGGTGCGACAGGGATCAAAGTCCCCTTGGAATGTAAGTCCGGTCTTATTGTTCGACGAGGCGACAACAGCGGGCTATTGTTTGACGGACTTGCATTCCTAGGACGTTGATTCCTGTCACACCTGTTAAACCTCGAGATATATGTACCAACGCAGAAAGTGATTAAAGATTTGTTTCCAATAATAGATTTATTGACTATACACATACATAATATTTACATTAAGACACAACTCACAAGATACGCACACACCACCGACGAAAATCACGTGATCGAGGGATGTAAATCTAATGATCCCCCCCCCCCCCCCCCCGGTTTATAAATCAGA